>BGPR01012292.1:0-45495 GCA_013235015.1 Araneus ventricosus
TCGTACTTCATTTCCAGTTACGTATTGCTGTCTGAATCGTGAGGTAAAATGATATCTATTAGTGGTCAGCCCGAAACTTAGCGGTAAAGCTATACTCTAGTTGGTATATATCTCTTGGATAGAGTGTTTGAGGCATTATTATGATGCATACTGAGCCTCTTATTGCTGTGTTTGAAGCAAATGGAGGTTAGAAGGTTGCAGCGAATATTGGGATGGATGTGGTACCAAGAAATGGTAGATATGTTTGGAAAATGAAATGAAGAAACAAAGACGAGATATTGTACTAAATAGGCAAGAATTATGTTGACTCTATAACTGTCGAGAATAATGGCAAGGCTATTGGTAAAGGTACATCATAGTTTTGAGACAAAATCTGGATATAAATTTACATCCTGTAAGTATAAACAACCAAATTAATTCAAAATTTATGAAACTATTTTGTTTCTCTACAAGCACCGATCATTCTACATATGCATAATGCAACCAAAATATTCGTGCGATTTCCTAATACCACAAATATAACTGCAGTTTCTGATTTTTTTTTATTTATTTAATTGTGTGTTATTTATATATTTTACTTTTTTATTTATTTTATTTTTTATTTATTTATTTATTTATTATTTTCCAACCACAGTCAGCTTACCCAAATGTGTAAATCTTGACGCGAGTTGGAGGAAAGCGTAGTTTCAGGCTACCATAAATGAAAACCGCTTCACACCTTGGCGCCCGGGAAACAATAAATAACCGAGCTGCCGCGACGGTAACATGAACTGTGGCCTGTTACATAATGAACATCTTCACTCCGTCAGTAAGCGCTTCCAAGCAAGATGCATTCTGCTTCATCAAAATGTATTACTTAACCACACGTCAATTACTATTTCAGTGTATTTATCAGGCGACTTTTTTCATCTACACATTCGTTTTAAATTCCTGGGGAGGCAGTTACAGGTACTGCAAAACTTCGGTTAATGAGAGTGTCGAAGAATCTTACTCGTAATGCGAAACACTCATTAAGAGCACAGATTCTCCCACATAAATTAATGTAAAATATAACAATGCCTTCCATGCTGATAAATATATTCCACAAATTTTATGCTTTAAGTTTATTCAAAGAAAAGTATATAATATTATTTAAGGAGCGTGAATCAACTTCATCTTTTTCTTCTATAATGGAATGAACCTACCTGGAATGCAGAAATAGATTCGCAGAAAAATCAATAATTAACTAATTATTGATATATATTTATTTCTTTTTTTACTAGAACGCTGTCTAGAAACATTTTTTTTGACAACGCTTCAAAATTTGCCGAAATGCGGCACAACGTATCACTAAATAAATTTGCTTAGCGCGCTTCTGCCTGATTAGGGTGTCTTGCTTAATCAGTGGCGGGTCTTCCATTAGGGGCTGCAAGACTTACTTTTTAACTCTCAGAGTTTCATGACTTACTAAAATACAAAAAAAGTAATAAAAAAATTGAAAAGAAGACAGAGAAAATGGATCAACAGGTAAGAGAGAAGCAGGTTTGGAGGCGCAAAGGCTAACTCTTCCCAAAAAAATTCGTTCTGCAGAAAATCCGAAGAAAATGAAACCCTTTCTCCCTCAGCAGATGGGCTATGGGCTTGCAGGGCGAGGCAGCTCTGACTGGCACGGAGCCAAATGAACGAGAAAAAGATGCTCTTTTTTTAATTTATTTTTCTTTTTCCTCATTTCACACAAAGTGGAAGTCATTGACTGTTCACATGGGTTTTGGTTTTCGGTTTCTGTTGCGTCGACGAAACACATTTGAATGATGGATTATTTTCTTTTTTCTTGATGACTAGATTTCTTTTAAAGAAGTTATTCATTTTGGAAGAGTGTTATCGAGTAAAGTGGGCGAGAAGGAAGTGTGTATGTGGGCTCTGAATTTCTTTTTCTTCAGCAGAATCATTACATCAACATTTACTTAACTTTCAGTTAGTAAAACTAGTAATATAAATGTCATATGCCAGTTATTTAATTTGTTTGAAAAGCAGGGAGTAATTTCAAATTTGGCTGGAATTAAAAAAAAAAATTGGCCCACTTCGAAGAAAAGATAAAGTAGCTTTTTTAAAATGCATTCTCTTGCTAAATATTTTCTTGCAGCCCTCCTCAGATCTGAGCTCACTAACCCCCACTGTTTTAATGTATAATGCAACAGTTTCCAATACTTGAAACATTTCACTTATTGCGCCAGAAGATTATTGCTTTGCTGTTACCTGTTCCTTCTCTGACAAACTCTCCTCCACGAATTTCTTGGTGTGAAACACAATGGAATTCCCTAGGTTTTCGGTGGTCAGCTCTTGGCTGTGCAGTTCCGCAAGCTCATCGATAACATTCTTATCCACCCCCCCGTTCCATAGTCTTGGCCAAGACACAATCTCGTTGACAACAGGCTCTCACAGGCAAAAGCCAAACCAAGCAAACCAAGCAAAGCCGCATTCGACTTAGCTCTTCCTCCAAGTAGAAGTGAGGTCCTCTTAGTAACACTATTCGCAAGCATTTTAGATCAGCTTGAGGCAGTAAACGATGTGGAAGTGATGTTTCGAAAAGAAACTCTCGAGAGTAAAGATTGTCATTCGTTAAGCAGTAATTTTTCACAATTTATTTTTGCTCGTTATACGAATTCCTCGTTATGACAGGTGCTTGGTAAGCGAGGTTTCAATGTATTTCAATGTGAAACATCCTGCCCCAAACTTTCTGAAAGATGTTCCTTCATTTTCTTTCATTAAATGGCAATATAGAATCAGATACTGAATATGACTTGAGAATCGAGTGATATTTTTCTTGAGAGGTAATATATAGATGAAATTTTATTAATTATTAATTATTTAAATTATTGGCGTATTTTTTGAGATTGCAGGGAATAAAGGTTTATAACTTCAAGCTAGGCCAGATAAAAGAACAACGTCTAAGCTGTTAACACATTCTTTCTTCTTGTGCATTTACCAGAAAAAAAAGATATTTGATCGCACCACCAAATTTAATTTTAAATCAGAAGGAAAAAAAATTAAATGTTAATTAATAGCTAATCGTTTACAGTTTTATATATTAGCTGCTATACAGCTATTTTATATATTACAAACCTTTCAATTAAAAAGCAAATATCATGCAAATGAAAATGTATTTATTTATTTTCACCTTTGAAACATTAAATATCACATTCATTCGTATTAATGGATAGAATTTCCTATTCCAGAAATAAAATTCCGTAGTTTCAAAGTTTGCTTATATTTTTTTATCCTGGTAAGTTATTTCATTTCCAATAGAGCATTTATTTTCCTTTTCAGCACATTGGTATGTATTAAATAAAGAAAATAAGAGATTTTTATTCTGCCTTTCTTTCAACAAGGAGTGTTAAATTCGAAAGAAATCAAAGATAAGTCTCTTGTACTTAGTAAAAAACAATATCGAAAATTTGTATCCATAAAATGCGACTCGTAATTACTGGCATACTACATTTACGCATATTATATGCATATTTTTTGGTCTTTAAAATCAAATGCAATGCAAAGATAGTGCTTTGCTTGGGTTTTAATATGCTAAATTAAAAAATTTAAAGACTAAGACTGCTAGTACAGCAAAAATATCAAAGGCATAAATTGTGTCGTATGGGTTATTAAAATCCGTTTTACGGCAAAATTTGAGCATGAAATTTCATTAGTTGGGCTCAAATGTGACTTTTAGTGAATCTTTTTCGATTATAAACACTTTAAAGCCTTTTTTTAGTAATGATATATTAAAATATTTCAAATTTAAGGATTAATTGAAAGTATGCATAAATCAATTTCATTTGTTAGTATTTTCGTTAATAAAACAGTTTATTATATAAAATCAAGTCACTTCGTTATGATTTGTGATAAGAAATGAAATAATTTACAATTTGCTGTTTTTTTACCGAAAAATTTGATGAAATCCAAGGAGACCAACTGCTTTCAGCGTTAGATGTTTACATATTTCCTTTCAAAATCATCATCATAATAATAAAGTCTTTGATTGTTAAAATCAAATTTATTAAGTCAAAGCTTTTATTAATTTTCGTGGTTTTCTGAAGTTAATTAACAGATAGCAACAATAGTAAAGAAGCGAGGTAAATAGTTTACGATGGATATTTAAAGAATTGAAATTTGGGGTGGTAATATACTTTCTACAAACTAAAATGATTAAAACCACCTTAAGGATATTTAAATTTCTTTTTGTGCATACCTTGTATTCCTTCTTCACCATCGGCATTCAGAATCTCTTCAAAGATTCACTCTGACTTCAAGCGGTGAAAAAAAAACATTGAAAAACGTAAGACTACCAACCTTCAACCTCCCTCCCGCTGCGTATTTTTATCCTTCTCCTTTAAAAAAAGTCACGTCCTGGTGTTTTTTTCTAAACTTTCTTTCTTAGGTGTACCGAATCCTAAGGTTTGAACCCAGCATTTATTTTCGGCACGACGATAAAAATGTTCCTTCAATATTCCTCACTCCGAAGACAAATGTTTGCAAACATACAACGGGTGGAATGAGAGCCGTTAAGGATAATTTCTCAAAAAATATCTTCTTTATTTTTTGTTCTTAGAGTTAATCGATCAGGTTGGATGTGAAAAAAATTTGACTGGATTTATTTTCATTTCGCTTGAGAATCTGTGTATATTTCGCATTAAAGAATACATATTAAGAATATACATATAAGAATATATATTTTCTGTAGCTGCTTCTGAAAGAAGGTAAAATTTTTATCTCTTTCTTTACAATTATGGATTTATGTTTCATGCTTTATTTGGTGGGCGGACAAAGATTCAGACCACAGGAAGAGGAATAAATTTTGACTTTTGTCATTTTCACTCCACAGAAAATCTTGTTCCTTTTGAATAAAATGGCGTGTGTGGTTTTCCTGTTAGGTGGGGCTTAATTTTAGTTCCTTTCATTACAGATAATTTCTTAACAAATTGTTCGTATTAGTAAACTTTTTTGGTTTTCTATAGTTCTTGTTGTACTTTAAAAAATTTCTGTTGGAAACAGTACTTTTTGCTGCTGCGACGCACGCAAAAACGTCTAGTATTTTCATTATTTTTTCATTTTATCATTGTTTTCTTTTAATTTATTTTCTTTTAATTTAAATTTCTATTATTCGCATTAAAGAAACTTGTTTCCACCAATCGAGATGTTTTATTGTTTAACTCTATTCACATCTGCAGGCAGTTACTAATAGTGACACTTTCACTTAACTACTTTGGCAGTTTGTACGTTCTTCGTCAAATGTAAATAAATTAATGGCGTATTTCTCACTACTTCGACAACTCTTCTGATTCGTGTAATCAACGCACGACATTGAAACATCATTTCGAGAAATCTTTGAATAATCGTGATTTCAATCAATTTTAAACTCCCGTCGTACATTACATTATTGGATGGCCGTGCCATAATCATCCCAATCAATGCTACGATTACAAGGAGTTGAAGTCCTTTGATTTTGTTAAGCATCGAGAGATTACATTCCATGTATTACCAGCAAAGGAAAGAAAACAGGTATAAATTATAGTAATTTGATCTGTTCTTGCTTACGGATATACAAATATCGAGCACTGACAGTTCCGTGGAACATATGCATTCAGGTACAAAATTTCTTCATTAAAGTACTCTGCTTCATAGGAAAAAAAGTTAAAATAACCAACACGAACAAAAGCTCCTATTCCTTCAAATTTTCCTAAACACAAAATCTTGATTAATTGCCAAATAACGTAAATTAAAATACATGCAATCATAAGGAAAAAAAAGGGGATTAAGCAAAATATATAAATACAGGAAACCATAAATTAAAAGACCCTAATCATGCAACACAGCATCACAGGGAAAGGATAAAATAACCTAAAACACAATTTCTTATCACAGTTTCAAATTTTCCTGTACACATAATTTCAAACTGTCAATACGAATTTCTTGAATAACTAAATAACATTAAAATAAATAATAATGATAATAAAGAAAATAATAATAATAATAAGAAGAAGAAATAGAAAAAATATAGGAAACTACAAATTAAAACGGTACCAAACAACAAATCAAAATAAACAAACAACAGGTTGCGGCTAGTAAACAGGTACAGAGTATTTACAAAAAATAGTTAAAACATAGAAAAATTGACACATTTATAAAGACACATATAATATATATATATATATATATATACATATAACAAGGAAATTCACTATGTTTGCAATGTCGATATCTTACTGAATACTAATGGTATGGAAATGGAATTTTTATATAATTTGTCCAATATATCAGCCCTTAAGTCATTGTGAAAGTAAAATTGCATTACCTTTTGCACATGCACCAATAAATTCATTTATTAAAATAGTCATATTTCTTTTAATATTCAAAATATTTACTTCAAATTTTAATGCAATTCTTCTTTAAAATATTGTCACATATTCAGTAAGTTTCATACATTTTGATTTAAAACTTTGCAAGTTATAAGCAAAAACCATGCAGGAAAATTTAGGATTTTTTAACGAAACCTTTATATATTCCCGAATATTTGTGCGATGCTTACGAAAAAGCAAGTAAATATTATGCACATCAAACATAACCATTGATGAAAGTTTCATCTCGTTATCTGCTTTCTTTGAAAAGGGTTGAGTCGAAATTTTTTTGTCTTCAAAACTTTCTGGTCGGTTCCCTAAATACTCTCATGATCGAATCTTCATTGTAAAATGTGAGTTCAAGCCTAATCTTTACATTTCAGAGAATTCTAAGAAATCAACTGAATTTTTCAGAATATTCGAAAAAATATGAAAATTTTAAAGTGTTCACATTATATTTGCAACCCAATGTAAATGTTTCCAAAAACAAGGACATTAATCTCACCAATTGACCGGAAGATAAAATGGAATTATAAAAGTTCAATTAAAAGTCAATACAGTTGCCGAATAGCTTAACTTGGTCCAGTCTCGAAGTAATACAATTAAATTTTTCCACGCTTCAAATTTTTTAAGTTTCTGGCTCAATTAAATTCAAAAATAAAAGAAAAAGGTTGCGAAGTTAATTAGGTAATTCGAAGACACTGGAAAAAGGTTAACTGATTATCCAGGATTCCATTTAAAGATTTTTTCAGAAACTCTTTGATTGAAGATAAAAAGCAAACACACAGTTTTTGTCAAATTTCTGGAAATAAATTTTGATACAATGCGTATGCGGCATAAAATGGGTGTTTTTTAATTGGTGTGTCTAAAAGTAAAATAGTTTTCTGATGAAATAGATATTTTTCTGTGTTTTACGTTTACATTTTAGTTAAAGTGAGTATTTTTGTGAAGCAAATCTACAATGGGCTAGTTTCGAAATGTTATCTTTTATCTGAAGTTTTAGAGCCATAAAAATTATCCTATTAAAGCATTTTATTAATTGATTTAACACTTTCATCACTAGGATGAGATAGTTTGTCCTTCGGGAATCTTCGCTGCGAATATAATTTGACTTGCATACCTAATTTATCAAGTTAAACATTAGGATGGTCCTTAAAAAAATCAGCTTTGGAAATTTTGATTGCAGGAACCCTCCCATTTGTTTTATGTCCTAATATAAGACTTCATAAAAATTTCAAATTTTAAAATCTGTTTTAGGGGTCGCTACTAAACTTAAAATTTCCGAAAAATCAAAAGAATTATCCAAAATTCAAATAAACTTCACAATAAACTATAAACACATAAATAATAATCAGCAACAATTACTTAACCCTTTCCGAAGGCCGTGGGAGTATACTCCCACCAAATTCATCAATTTTTTTAAATGCAATTTTGAGGTTGGCGTAAGATTTCGATAAATTTGTCGATAAAACAAAACCTAGAATGTTCCTGTTTTCTTATCTCAAACTAAACTGAAATTAATCTTGACTTGATAATTATCTATTTATTAATTAGACAATTAACAAAAATTAATGTCATCAAATAAGCTAAATAGATTTCTTTTCTTAAATGAATCAATCCCAAGGTTTTTTTATTATGCAAGTTACTAGAAAAAATGGCCCTTCAAAGGGGTTAATGTAAGGAAGAACATTCCCACTGCTCTCATCCCCACTGCAAGATCAACTCATGAGTCAGGTTTCTTCCCATTTGAAGAGGTTTTTTTCATGCCAGATGTGTTTGCTTACGTCCCAGTCACAGTCCATCCTGCCTCGAGGTTGAGTTTGGTTTAATTTGGTTATGTGTCCTTTCGAGAGCAATGCGAGGGTCTGTTTTGGACCGGACTAGTAATTTTGAACCGTGGTGGCACCACAGGCGACAGGACGACACCTGAGCTGTGCCCCTCTCCAGAAGCGCCACTTCATACCAGCCAGGACAGCCTGACTCGAGAGGTCGGTTTGTAGTCAGCAGCTGTGCTGGTGTGTTCTGGTCTGTTTTTTGGCCATGTTAACTCTTGGGGTATGGTTGGGTTCAGTTTGGGTACAAGTACATTGTATGGTTTGAAAAAAAGAAGTATTATAAAAGTGAGACTAATAATTTAGTTTGTAACACTTTTAGTCATGGCATCCACGTAGCACATCATAGTTTAACAAAGAAATCTAAAGATATTTGGCTTGTTATTCAAATATCTGTATCGTGTCGCCAAACAAATTGCCATCTAAAGAAAGTTTGAGCATTTTTCCCATTGTTAAAATGAATTAAACCTAAATATTCGAGATTCTACTCCCTGCTGCACTGTAAAATATCCGTCAAATCACGGAAAAAAAGTACCGGCAGCAATGTTGCCGGCAATGTCCGTTTCGTAAAACATTTCTCCGTTTTCTGCAGAAAATTCCGTTAATGGTTTTCCGTTGGTTTGCCGTTTCAAACTCTCGCGTTTTTTCACAGAAAATTCCGTTAATGGTTTTCCGTTGTTAGTTTACCGTTTTCAAACTCTCCGTTTTTTTGCAATTCCGTTTTGGTTTCCGTTTTACTTTTTACCGTTTTCAATTCTCAGTTTTTTTAACAGAAATTCCGTTTTTGATTTTCCGTGTTTTCAAGGAAATTCTGTTTCTGATTTTCTGTGTTTTAACAAATTCTTTTTTTAAAGTTCCCCTTTAGTGTCGAAAGATGCGATTTTGAAACAAATAGTTGAAGGGAGCCGTCCAGAGGTCTTATCAATTGCAAAGCACATTTAAAATTTATTAATGAGAGTATTATGATCTATTGTTTTACATAAATGATAATTTTCAGTAGAAGTACATATTAAGAAAAAACCCTAGGTTAACATTTGTTTTTTAAATTTAGAGAATGATTTGCGCGTCACACAAGTTTTTACAATATCTATCCTTTGTATCAAAATTTTTAAAATGCTACAAAAGTGAAATAGGTAACTCTAAATAAAATATACATAATTTTTAGCATAACCGAATACATTTTCCCAATGCCATATTTTATTTTAAGTGCACATAGATTTTACGATTTAAACCAAATTTATGATTTTATGCCATTTCAAAAGTAATATGGACTATAAATATTTAAAATTTCAAAGTTTTTTCATTAGAAGGCTTAAAACAGTCATGCGCACAATATTCGAAAAATTTAAATGAGTGTTAAAAAAGGTATTTGTGTTTCATTTCAGGTTAATGAGTCGGGACATGATCAACGCTTTATCGCAAAATCCACACTTTTCCACTCTTTAAAGGAGTATGTAGGCCCCATGAATTTACTGTCCTTTTTTTCTGAGTATGTATGGAGTGCCATTATTCTATTTCTTTCATTATTTTTATTTTCCTCCCTACTTTCAACAATACCCTATTGAATTCATTTTCTTTAATTTTCGTTTTTTTACCAAATTTACTCAGAATATGCTTCAGTTTTATCATCAATAAAATTCATTTTTCAATAGAATACAATGAAATGATGCAACTTTGTATAGAAATCGAGAGTTGGAATAACTAGTAGTAACATGAATAAATTGAAAGAAAGACATTCCTTCAATCGATTTTTTTTTACGAAAATCTACTTTCTCTTAAGCCCGTTAGAGGAAAAAAAAAATACTTTTGAATTTTAAGGGAATGCAAGCAAGCATATAACATTGGAAGGAGGGAATAATTGTTTTTTGAAAATGGTTCACGAGAGTTTGAGATTAATTATTAAAATCCTTCCATCTTAAATACAAATATTCTTCAGCACTCACAGTTAATACTATAATGTGTCACGAACTTTTAATGTACAACTGCTAATAGAATCTACTTAAAAGGGTGAATTGACTTGTCCAAACACTCACTGCAATTCGAAATCTCTTTAAAAATTTGTCAAATCAAAATCACAATGCACACATAAAAGAAGATAGTAAAATTGAACCCCCCATATCTTGTTTCTATTTATTCTTTCGAACGTGCAATCGCAAAACTCTCCATGTGCACACAATGTCAGTCACCTAAATACTTCAATGCGCTTTCCTTCAGCTTTTTCAAATTCAACTCTTCCTATTTTTTAACAAAATTTTCTTAGCCCATTAAATTCAGGAAATGCTGTTTAAAATTTTTTGCATTTTCTGAATTTTCTTCAAATATACATTTTTTTTTTAATCTTCAACTTTGCATTGTTAGTATGGGTTCATATTTAATAAATGCAATATTAAAGGTCACCACAATTCTAACACTCAAATAAAACTAATAACCAAATTTTCTTTAAATTTCATCCACAATTCTCATGTCATAAGAAAACTACTATACCTTGTCTAAAAAAAAAATAAAACAGCTGGTATTCAACTTCCCTATTTTTTCGAATGCTTTTAAATTTAAAAAATTTTTGAGTTTTCGAAAATTTTCTACACATATACTTTAACATAAGTTCATATTTAGAATATATAATATTCATGTCCCAAACAACTAACCCAATTTTTCTTTCAAATTTCATCTACAGTTCTCATGCCACAGAAAACCTCTTGTTTGAACAAAGAACTTTGTTTGGCTCTCTTACTGATAAACGGCCTGTAACAACTTGAAACTATTCTTTGTAATTGACATAAAGAGGTTTATAAAAGAAATAGCGAGCAATGATTTTTTTTAAACATCAACACACATATTTCTCATTACATTTTAAAAAAAATTTAATATATACATTGGTTATAAATTACTTAGTTTACAAATAATACATTAGTTTCATGTATTATAATTTAAATATTTTTTCATAATCATTTATGGCTATTTGCCAACTTCACCTTTTTTTGTTATACAGCCATGCTTTACTTTTTCTTTAGGAGAAACTTTTGTGCCCCTGCTGTCGGTTATATCTATACACACCTAATAAGATAAAATATTCAGTTGAGTCACAAAATTATCCAATAAACAAATAAAAGAACTTAAAACAATGAAATTAGATAACAATCTTATGTTTGTTGTTTTGAGAAATAATCCACGGGAGTGTCTCCTAAACTTTCTGTACACTTTCTAAGTGGAGATTCGTCAAAATCTGAGTTCGAATTTTTTTGACGATTACAATATTTCTCTCTTTGTATACATCGTATACAGAGAAAGTGAAAAAGATGACTCTTAATAAATGTCAAAAAAAGATGCACTCACAAATGTCAAAAGATGCACCTCAATAAATAACAAAAAGATGCACTCAATAAATGTCAAAAGATGCACCTCAATAAATGTCAAAAAGGAGATGCACTAATAAATGTCAAAAAGATGTAATCAAAAAAAAACAATAACAAAGGTGCGCTTTAACTAAATGTCAAAAGATTTCAGAGATTTAGCAAGAAGAATCCATAGATGCCGCTTATCTGAAACAGCATTTTGTTGAAAAAAGGCTTTTAAGACGAACAAATTGAGGATCAAGTATAGTTTTGCATGAGGATAGACCTATGATTGGGTATTTGGAAGCAGAACAAAATAATGTGTTCAATTTATTGTCACGATTACAAATTTGACAACGAGTATATGTAAGAACGTAAATCTATGCAATAGCGCCGGAGTAAATCATCCGGGTTAAAAGTCGGCAATAATAATATCCTCTCTTCACATTTTTGAGCAGGGTTAGAGTGAACATGGCGGGAATCCAATTGATTCTTGATATTTGCTGTGTTGAAAGGAAAGGTTGTTTTTTGAAGAGAAATTGGTTCTGATAACGAGAAATTATATCCTCGTAAGCAATCCACTCTAGTAATGGATGCGACTCCGTGACCGTTTTTTGCGATAAGTCCGCCTTACATGTTTGAAAAAGTCAAAAAATCTAAATTACGTAAATTGTAGTTAAAATAACAAAGCTAAATATATACAATGGAACATCTTCCTTATTTGTAGAAAGATAGGTAGTAGACAACTTTACAACGTAAGTAGGTGTCAGGCTATATGAGCTGCCATTTCCGGAGGTTCTTTTGTTAGGATCAGTGCTCTGGACAATGTAAACCCTTCCAATCTGAGCTTTCCGCTATTTTGATAAAAAGTAACATACGCGCCCGCGCATGCGAAAAGTGCAGAAACTATCTACTCTTTCCTTCCCTTTCTTACGCGATTTCAAGGTCGCTTTTGGCGAGAAAAGGAAATACACGCACACATGGACACAAACCAATGGATTATATTTTTAGCTTTCACTTGAGGTAATCTATGAACTAAAATCTTCGAAACTAGTTTGTTGGACTCATATACATTCTTGACACATGAAAAAATACAGTAAATTCTAGTTACATTTTAACAGAAAAGTATATATTTGGATTGAAAATTGTGCGCTTGTCGCAATTCAAATCGTGACGTTACACCAGCATTACGGCAGCCATAAAGGATGGACAAGTTCGTTTTCGCCTTTCCGATTTTCTCTGTTTAATGAGAAAGTTTCCGTTTTTTAGGGGAAAATGCCGTTTCGAGAGACATATGGAAATTTTCCGTTAAAATAGTGGATTTCACCTGAATTTTCAGGTGATTTTTACAGTGTGCTGATGATGGCTTGTTGTTTAGAAAGGACCATGATTTACACAAGATTAAAATGCATGTTGTCGAGTAAAACTGTTGAAAGGTTTTTAAAAACTACAAAAGCTTAAAGTAACGAGGAAAGTAAAGCTAAACTCTAAGAAGAGACTTAAGACAGAGAGAAGAAAGAGTGGACAATGGTTTCCACAAAATCTGATTGATATTAACTTATGCTAATGCCAATAGCATGATCAAAATCAAGAAGCAATAAGATTTTTGCTTTCCTTCAAAGACAACTTTTAATACAAAACTTCTATTAGGAACTCAGGAGATCGCAATAGCCGAATGCTCTTCCAGGAATGATAGAATCTTAGGGAATAATTAATGATTAATGTAGTGAGTTTTGATGCAACTTCAGTAAATAACTGATTTAAAAAGTCGACTGTGTGTCCTTATTGAGCAAAAGATGAAAAAAAATTGCGTGGATGGTTGCAGTTATCATGCCCTCGAAAACGCTTGAAGCAGTTGTTGCCAAATCTGTTGGAGTTTCATCGGGCCTCGACATACTGATGTTCAAACGATTTTAAAATTTCGTGGACCTCCAATCGAAGCACAGTATTTTAAACTGTCATATCTTATATTTAATTCTGAAGAAAAAGTGATCAAGTGCATCAGATTATCTGAGTTTCGAATAATAAATCCAGAGGTTCAATCTCGTTCTCGAGAGCGACTAAAAAAACTTTAGAGCCACTACCATATATATTTCTTGGAGGCGGCGTAAATGTTGCTAAAGAGGAATACGCTTTTAGAGGCCCAGGGGATTATAGTTTATGGATGGGAATGCAATTTGCTCTCGAAATATTTATTCAGAGATAAATTAAATTTCTGAACAAAATAATTCTAGAATTTGCGATATTTGTTGAAAGTATTATGTGAACAGCTGGTTTGAAGCTGCATCTGTTTTGCCTCAAAAATGATTGTATGTTTAAAAAGCCTAAAGTTCATGAAGTAATCAATTATGAAATTTCAAAGTGTACGATCGACAAATTTTTGACATTTGTGTCAGAGGAACTTCTTACTCCTTGCTTTTTATAACTATGCTTTTCTCAAGAAACAAAGGGAATATGGCGGATGTACCTTAAAAAGAAAAGAAAATAATCAACCCTTGAAACAATGAGTTAATCCAGATGTAATCCTTAAAAGGGTCTGCTGCTTTATATAAACTAATACACCTGGGTTCTTTTTAATCTTGAATTCACCATTAGGGTTTCGCAAAAAAGATATTACAAATGGAAGAAGATGGATCTTACAAGAAAAAATAAAGCAATATTTGGTTCACTAAGAGTTGTGAACAATGTAACAGAGAGTAGAGTGGCTCTGATGTTACAACAGACTTAATATAAAGACAAAAAGACAAAAGAGGGTATTACTTTTATGCTGTGTAAAACAACTAGAAGAAAATAAGAGATATCTGGACTCTAAAAAATCTACTCTTACCGTCTTAGAAGCTCATACACGCTTTGTAATCTGTAAACTGAAATCTTTTGGTTCATAGAGTTTGTTGTTTCATGTGTAAAAAAAATCGAAAATCTTTGATGTGTATGAAATGTGTAATAAATAAAGTTAGTATGAAGTTAGTTCAATTCTAATTTTCTGAAATTCAAAACTTTCTCAGCCGTGGTATGACCTTTCAAACTTGGATCGATTTAAAATCTAAGAAAAAATACAGCAATTCTTTTTTTATATGTAGATCAAAATGCCAGGGTGTTCCATTGAAAATATACAAGAAACATTTTTAGCCTCGATTAGGATCCACCCTATGAAACATTGTTAATAGAGGTCCGCAGAAGAAGATACGTTCACTTTTCTTTTTAGTAGATTCTATAGGAACTCTACCGCTATGGTCAATGTTCTCATGACACGACTTTCGAAAATTTCTGCGATCTTCACCGATCATGACCCTCTAGAACCCACAAACCACCCTTCGTTAAAAAAAAGTTTATATATAATATATATATATATATAATATATATATGTATAACCTTTTTTCCCATGTTATCTTATTGAACACGATAACTGGATGTAATTTTCATTTCGTAAAAGAGTTTAACCAGCTTGGGATATGTTGTAAGGATAGTGAAAATCTCGGTCCGAGTTCGTTAGATGGGCTATCCAGCTCAAAAGGGGTGGAAATGATGGGGGGTGGAAGTTTTCCTTTCCCATAATTCCTTTACAATTGAAAATAGAAAGAATTTAAATTAGGCGAATTACTAGTTGCTATCAAAACGAGACAATTTTGCATTTACACTTTTCTCGATAGCTAAATTGCTTAGAGAGTTATGAGGTCTGAAAAGGTGATTTTCTCCTCACCCTTCCCTCTCTCCCCTACAAATACGTTTTAACCTATGCATGTTACCCCTCGTTGGAGCTCTCGTCATTTGTAGTTTCTTCCACCCTCTTCATTCTTGCAGCTCAATAATTATTAGAATAGAGGGCGAAATGTTCTTTTCCTTATTATTATTAGTAGAAGTATATGCATAACGCTTTGGCCCGTGTTATTTTGTAAACACGATAACTAGAGTAATTTTGATTAGATTTAACTGGCGACGGATATGTTGTAAGGAGGATGAAAATCTCGGCAGAGTTCGCAGATGGCTAACCAGCTCAAAGGTGGAAATGGTGGGGACTGAAAACATTTCATATTCCCATAATTCCTTGACGATTCAAGATAGAAAGAAAATTCAAATTAGGCGAATTATTGCCTTATCACAACAAACAACTTTTGTATTGAAACTTTTTTGATAGCCATAATTTCTTAGAAGTTATGAGCTAAAAAGCCATTTTCAATCCCCTCCCAACTTATCATTTCCCCATGCTCTGTTACGACTAAAGATAGGAAAAAATTTTCAATTAGGCGAATTATCACCTTATGATAACGAACAACTTTTATACTAAAAGTTTTTTGTTGCTAGAATTGCTTATAGTTATGAGCTGAAAAGCGATATCACCCCCCCCCCAATTTATCATTTCCCCATAGCTCGTTAAGATTGAAGAAGAAAATTTCAATTAGGTAAGTGTATCACATATAACAAACTACTTTTATATGGAAAGTTTTTTGACAGCAAGAATTATTTAGAAGTTATGAGTTCCCATCAACCGCATTCACCTTCACTTTTATACGGTATAATATAAGTAATTTATGAGCTAATTAATTTATAGTTAATATCTTTGTTAAATTTTGTTAATTATAACTGTTAATTGATATACCTGGCTTTGCTCAGGATTAAAATTTTCATGTTTAATATTTTTAATATAAAATTACTATTGTACATAAATATTATAATACACAAATTACTTTTCTGATCTAAAACGCTTTTGTAATTAAAATGAGAATATCAATTGAACCAGACAATTTTAAAACATCCGTTTTCTTCATACGTTATTATTTGTTATATAGGTTCTTCAAATTTTGTTAAAATTACTAAAGTCAATGAAAGGTTTTAATGAATATTTTGAAACAATTAAATTAACTATTTAATTATTCATTAATTTAAAAGCGTGAAAATAAATCAATAGCTGGTCCCGATATAAATCGTTAAATTCGTCTACTTTTAAAATTTTCTTTTAGCATTCTTCCTTCTGAAACAATTCTTCGTATTATTTTTTTGATCAACAAGAATATTTACGAATTCAGTTTTAAATTAATTTTGAAAAAAAAATATTAAATATGGGAAACAAATTTATGGAAATGAAAGACATTGCGAAAACGCCTTGCTTAATTTTTTAATTAAGTGAAATTTTAAGCATCTTTTAGGCTTTGAAAAGTTGAAGGTGACCTTTCTCTTCTTAAATAAAGTTTGAAAAGTTTGATTGAGATCAGTCCAGTGGTTTAGGAGATGTGAACATACATACATAGCCACAGCGACTTTTATTTAAATTAATATAATTATAGATAATCATAAGATAAAGATTGCTGGCATATAGTATAGCATAAAAAAAGGTTTTAGTGAGTTTTGTAACAATTAATTTTTCAACTTTAATTAAGTAGATAGTTAATTTTAATTAATCAAATACTTTTAATAGTTAATTTGATAATAGGTTTTTGACAGAATACTTTAATTTGATATTTAACTAACATGGCGGGACCATGATTTGTTTAATAAAATCAATATAAAGTAGCCAAAAATAAGAGTAATTAAATAAGAGTTTCCTTCATCCTTTTGCTATTGAAATATCTGCTTAACTTTAAAATTGTTTGGGATTTTCTGCTGAGTATTTGGTTTTAACCGTCGACGGAGATTTAAATTTGTTGTTCAAATTGGTGCATTCATACCTAAGCTTTAAAAAACACGTATTCAATTTGCCACTCACAATGTTTAATAATTTTTATTCTCTTATATGTTAAGAATTTAGTGACTATTATTATCTCTGTAACTTGGGGTTCTCTAAATGAGCCCATTTTAGTAGTGTTTAGTGTATCATGCTCATGTGGTTTTACCATATGACAAAGTAATGTCCGCATAATTATATTGTAACCTAGATTAAATAAATTAATTTTAAATCTAGAGTCCTTCTTCATTCGTGCCAAGAGTCAATTTCTTGCTACTGTTTCAGATAGGCTGGCTTAATGTTATCAAGGAGATATTTGCACTGCTGAGATGTTTATTTCTTTATGATTCCTACCTGTTGAATGATTATGTGTTGAGATATAAAAAAATTGGCAATGTACTGACCGATAAATCTATCATAACTTTTGGAATGTAAAATGGAATGATAAAACCTTGATATAGCAAAAAACTCAAATGACATGAAAACAGAATGACAGCGTAAATACTGCAATGTGTAGAAACAATAAAGTCATTGGCTATGTCTGTATTGATCAATATGTAATATTTCATGACTTTTGTAACATTAACGTAAAGGAATCTACCTTTGCCTTCAAGCTTGCCGAAAAGGGATTTTTTTATTTATAAATTGTCTAGATCGAGCACGGTTACTTTTTGTCTTTCTTGGAGCTTGCATCTAATTCGCCCATAGCGATGAATGTGTTAATATACAAAACCATAAAACGAAATATTGTGATATATGTCAGTACTACACACCAAGCACGTACACCATCAAGAAGAATAGCTCTAGCGTGTGGTATGAGCTGTGACGATATATTCTGACCTCATCCCTATTATCACAAGTTATTGCACATTATATCTACGATGCTGTTTAGCATTCTCAATGCCGCACAATAAGGTGAAGATTCTTAACAATACTGTAGAGCAACGGTTCCCAACCTATGGTAGCGGCCCACTTGTAGGCCGTGGATAGCGTATTAGTGGGCCGTGGATAGCGTATTAGTGGGCCGCGGAACACTAGTGAAGAGTCGAAGTCAGGAGAGTTAGTAGAAACTTTTTATATTTGTTTTAGAAATGCTACTTTTGAAACTACTTTCTGGAAATTGAAGACCAAAACCAATGGATCAGAAATCCTTTTGAACAAGACTGCATAAAAGAAAATGGAATGAAGAAGACTCGTTAATTGAAATTTCATGCCATCGTACTCTAAAATCGTTTTTTAGAACGGCATTGTACCCGTTCTGGATAAATGTTCATCAACAATATCCAGCAATTGCCAAACTTGAATGAGACATGCCATGGGTTGTTAACCAATTATCTGTGTGAACGTACTTTCTCAACTTTAGTTTTTTCTAAATATAAGTTCAGAAACAAATTGAATGTAGAAAAAGACTTGAGGCTGAAACTGTCAAGTTTTAATTCAGATATTTGCTCTCTCTTAGAGGACAAACAATGCCAAAAATCCCATTGAATTTCATTTTGAATCCTGACCGCTCGTTTTTGAGTTTTCTTACATTGTAACAAATAAATAATAATAATAATAAAGTTTTTTGCTTTAAAATCAATATATTGTTAATACTTTTACAATAAGCTTTACTAATTACTGATTTATACGCGCATATAGTATATATGTATTTTTTTACTTGTATATATGTATTACTTGTATATATGTATATTTATTTAGTGGGCCTCAAAACATGTTTGACACAACAGGTGGTCCTCACAATCAAAAAGGCTGGGAAACACTGATGTAAAACATCTTGTGCTAATAGGAATACATGAACAAATGAATATATACCCAAATCTGATAATTTAAAGGTTTACTATTTTAAGTTTTCTGTGTTTGTGTTATGTGAATACATTAACACATTACTGTAAAAATTTTAATTATCTTAAAAGAGCTTATCAGTACCATAATATGTAATTTTCTAAATGTCCAGATTTCCCATAGGACTAACCTAGGTCATAGCCTAGGACGCAAATATAAAAGAAATTACAATAAAGCATTAACAAAAATGTCAGTACTATTTTGGAAAGACTGTACAAAACTCTGTTTTTTAAGCGCATCCATACACATTAAGGGGACAGTGGACATTATATGGCTTTTTTCTTAATTATTGACTTAGAGTTCTGAAATTTTGTGCACATATCAATTGAAACATTACTATATGGAATCTATTTTTTAAAAAAATTTTAACTCAATAACTTTTTTAAAAATTAAAAAAATAATTTTAAAATTTTTTAAAATGTTCCATGCATGCCAATTTTTTATTTTTTCACTTCATTTTACATTATTATTACTCATACACAACATAATGGGGCACTATTTTGCTATTTCATTGAATAGTTAATTTATAGGAAATATTTGTGTTTTTGTTTACTTAATTTTCATTAAAATTTTACATTTTTTCAAAATAAAGTGACTCTCAACTATCTAAATGAAGTCAAACATAAAATGGATACCAAGATTTATTTTAGTATCTATCAAGATATCGTACTAAAAATTTCATAAGATTTACTAAAAAATTAAGGCGCATGGAACATTTTAAAGACATGTAAATCTGAAAAAATACAGTTTTGAGAAAAAGACATTTTAAATATATGTGTACACTTGCCTTTGATACTTCCTCTCTTTATACCATACACTATTCATTTTATTAAAGTACAGACATATTTATGAATGTTATTCACTTAAAAGTAAATTTTGAAGAGGAAAAAAAAATTTAATGGAAAGTCTTGATTTGACGCATTAGAATTTTCAGGCACGTGTGTTTTCTAAATTAATATAAATAACTATTTATTCACAACAAAAGTAAATTGAAACTGATTTTTAACTATCTAAATGAAGTCAAAGCATAAAATGGATAAACATATTTATTTTAGTATCTATCCGGATTTCGTACTAGAAATTTAATAAGATTTACTAAAAAATAAAGACACGTAAATCTGAAAACATGTAATGAGAAAAAGGCATTTTAAATATATGTGTACACTTACCTCTGATACTTGCTCTCTTTAAACATACAATATTCATTTTAGTAAACTACAGACATATTTATGCATGTTATTCACTTAAAAGTAAATTTTTAAGATGAAAAAAAAATATTTAATGATTTCTATGAATTCATTGTTTCACAGTTCATCGACAGACAAAGCATTTGAAGCGTTAAAACGTTCAGGTACACGTATTTTCTAAATTAATATAAATAACTATTTATTCACAACAAAAATAAATTAAAATTTGCCAGAACCATACGTTTCACCTTCTTTTTCAATGATTTTTGTATTATTATTAGATTTAGATAGTTTCTTCGAAACTCTTTTCCACTTCTCAGTACCCCTACTTTCACTTTGGGCTCTGCGGCGTTTATCACGTCTTGAGCAATGTGAACAGATTCCGAGTTCAATTAATTCTGTTCTGCTCTAAGATTATTCAAGCAGCCAAAATTGAACTCACCTACGGCAGAAATTACGGCCAATTCGAGCCGCTTTTTAGAAACAAAGGTTTCTTTTGGGCAATTGTTCCAAATAACACTATGAATGCTCTCATTTACATTCTGGGTTTTTCCCGAGGCGCATCTTGCCAACAGCTCGTTGTTTGCAAGCTTTTGATACACAGGCAGTATTTTTTCCAGAACTTGAACTGACAACTTTGTCTTCATTGACGAATGAGACTTTGCTTCTCATTGTTAGCCAATGCCCTCTGATAAAAGCACCATGATGTGACGCCTGTTGGGCATTTATTATGCTTAGGTGCTTTGTCAGTCAATGAAGTGTAAAACAATGAAGCAAATATAGCAGTTTTCATTTTTTGGCCATCAGGGACATTATCTTTTATAGCTTTCCTATAAAAATTTGTTAGTTTTAATATCGTGCTTTCTTTCAAGCTTCCCTCTTTTCGACCACCAATTGTGACATCTTTACTTCGCCACTCTTTGACATTATTGCGAAGACTTGTCCCAAGTCTCTTTGTCACATAATTCAGACATTCTTCTTTAGAAATTTTCAAATTGTCGCCATATACATCTAACTCTAATAAATGTTGGTATGTTTTAGAATCACCATCTGACAGAACATTCATGTATCGCATACCACAGTTTTCAACCGATCTCGTCCGTAATATTTCTGTAGCTTTAACGTCTATCGCATTTGATGATCCCACATAGTTTTCTCTGCATTTTGGCTTGTGGGCTTTGTACCATATGGAGAAATCAGTACTGTGTTCTCCAAGATCCCTTTCTGTAGTAGTGCATTCAGGACAATATTTCGAAAGTATCTCGTAATCAGTGACGAGACCAGTCAATATATCAACAACTATACCAATACCATAAAGTGACGTATGTCCACGTTTTTGCCATGTGCCATCATACGAGGCTGTGATATGAATAATTTCACTATTTTCGTCAGATGATGATGATAACTTATTATGCTTTTGGCGAATAATTTTACGAGACACTCGAAGAATGTCATCTTTATAACTCTGCTTCTCCTCATACAATTTGTGTAAACATTTTGAAAATGTTTTTTTATCCACTGCATGAATGCCAATAGCCATTGAAAAAACTTCCAATGCTTCGTGGCCTTTCCCAATTTTCAAAAAAGCTTCAACAAGCTTTTTATTTGATTCAAAGCATTTATCGAAATTATCACGAGGGCTGGAAAATATGGAGTTAAATACTTTCTCACAGTTTTTACATTTTAGTTCTATTTTTGATGAAAAGTCATAAGTGCCATTAGATCCAAAGAGCACATATTGCAGTCTTCACATTTTGTGTTAGACAGAAGGGAAGACCACAAACTGTTATTCATAATGACATAAGAATTTTTTTTCAATGGCATTGCTGGTTGAAGCAGAGGTAGAAGGCAACACTTCTAATTTTGTGGCACTTACATTTAAAGAATTTTTCTTTTCCCTACCTTCATTGCTTACACATTTTTCAGCACACACTGAAATATCGGAATTCTCTACTTTTCTCTTGCTTATGTTGGAAGCGCAGAAACACTTTCGTTTTGATAGGCTACCTTTCAATTTACGATATCGTCGACTAACAGTCTCCATTATGTAATAAATGTATACAAACTATAAAGTATTATTACTTACCAGGGTTTTGCAGGAAAAAAATTCACTTCAGAGGAAACCATGAAGTGGGCAGATATCACAAATGATGATAGCAAATAATAACACGTCAACTCGTTAAACACGAGGTAGAAGTGTAAACAAATCGCGGAAAACAGCATTTAACAGTTACACTTAAAATACACAAAAGCTAAAACGTAAAAATATTAATTCTAAAATAAATTAAAATGTGAAACAAATCGTGTTTCGTCTTTCTTGAAATGTTTGTTTACATTTTCGGGTCCCTTTAAATTTTTTTAGATGCATATAACTTTTTAATAAATTAATTTAGACACCTGCGGTTTTGTGCATATGGTTCAGTAAAGTAAACAACATCTTAATATTACAAAAAATTATATTTTTGTCATTTTCGCCAATTTCAATGTCCACCGTCCCCTTAAATAAATTGATGGCACATTTATGTTGCCTTTCTTTATAGCTTTAGTGAGTGCACAAGGTGAGAGGTCGCAGAATTACGTGCTTTGGCCTAGGCCCTAGAAATATATAAATCTGGCCTTCATTTTCTCCAAATTTTGAGCGCCAATGAAAAATATTTACTTGATCTACGTCTCCATACGATTTCGTGTAATTAGTGTTTTGCATATTTCTTTAATGTGTTACAATTTAGGAGGAGAATTTTTGTTATAAAATCTGTTGTCAAAATCAACTATAAAAAATATGATTCAAACATGAATACCAATCATATCATAGTAAATTAAACAATATATTTGTTGTTCAACAAGGGAAGTAAGGAAATAGCTCTAAACAAAAATTCATTCTAGTGTCAATCAATCATTAAACTGATACCTTTAATTACTCACGCTTATTAGGAATTATTAAAGAAAGCAAATATAAAAACTCATAAAGATATTTTTTCTATAGGAAAGTTTACTTATATTTATTTCTCAAGAAGTTGCTTTCAGATTGACAACTTCACTACTAATGAAAACAAATAATGACTCTAATAATAACTCTTTAAAACTGAAATATAAAGAATAACTTCAATTTTATCAATATATATATAAAAAACTGTCAACTTAATAATTCCCACAGAGACTAGACGGATCATGAATTATTCTTTCGCTCTCCAGAGATATCAGCTCTCAAAAAGATTACACCACGCACCTCTTTCCCTGCATTTTCCAGTTCACTGGGGTTTGTGTTTTGTGTTCTCTCAGCAACTCGAAGCTGAACGCGAGTTCCATATTTGCATATCTAATATTAGAAAGCGCCCGTAAGTTGAGACAGCTTGTCACAGCGCAAAACTTAAGAAGATATGTTAATATTTATCGAAAAATGTATACCACGTATTTCTGGTTTTAAAGATTTTGTTTAAAATGCTTCAGAGAGGTGCTTTTGTTTTTAGATTTAGCAAATTTGAAGAACAGTGATGTGGAAACCGAAGTTGTTTCTGAACACACTTGGTCAATGTTACACTTTTAGTCTGTGAGTCTGAGGTTCAAAGGATTGACTGTAAAGTAATAGATAAAGCTATCATATCTAAAATTGAAAATAAAAAGGACCGTTACTTTTCATCCATGCAATGGATAGGATAGATTTAAACTGTAACAATTCTATGTACCAAAATTAATCAAAATTGCACTAGTCATATCAAACAACATGTCAATCGGCTGGCACAAGAGTTTGCATGTATTCTTACGATTTTGTCCGCATCCTACTCTGAGGAATTGGATTAGCGTTTATTTACCCACACACTACTCTTAGTCAGCCTATGAAGAATATATGTGCCCAATATCATCAAAATTGTGCCATCTATATCAAATTTCAGGCCAATCTGCCCATTTATTAAATGTATTTTAAAGATTTTGCCCCCACTATCCTGACGGATTGGATTAGCGTTTATTTGCTCAAATAGTATTTTTAGTTGGCTAATTAGATGTGTGTGCACCAAATTTCATCAAAATTGTACAAGCCGCCAAAATCGACAACCAATCGACCTATTTGTTGCATGTATTTTGGAGACTTTGCCCACCCTGCCCCGACGGACTGGGTTAGGGCTTATTTATCCCTACAGTATTTCAAGACGACTAATGAGGAACCTGTTTTCAAAGTTTCATCAAAGTCGCTTAGTTTGTCAGTCGGCTTATTTGTTACAAGTTTTCGGAGACTTTGTCCTACCCTGCCTCGAGAGACAGGGCTAGGGCTTATTTACCCCTCAAGTACTTCAAGTCATATAGTGAGGAACATATGTACCAAGTTTAATTACAATTGTCAAGCATGTCAATCGACCTATTTTTATACGCATTTTGGAGGCTTTGCCTCTCCCTACCCTGAGGGACTGGATTACGGCATATTTATTCCTTCAGTAGTTTAAGCGGCTAATTATGAATCTGCGTACCAAGTTTCATTAAAATTGGATCAGTCATTCGGAAGGGATGATGGAACAAACATGTATACATACATACATTGAGTTTTAAATACAGGGTGCCCAATTAAATAAGGGTCACCCCCTCTTAACTTCAGAACGACGGCAAAAATTGTCATGAAAGTATTGTCTAGATATAGTAAAATGTCTATCTCTAAGCGATGAGACCACTTACAGCGCCACCTGGTGGCAAACTCCGGAGTTAGCGTTCCTATCACGAAATCGGTAAAAAATAGCGGGAAAATGCTAATTTCAAAGTTGTAGAACGTTATCTATTTAGTGCAAAAAGACACCTTGTGCAAATAAATACGAAGAACAGAACACTAAAAATCCACATTTGTTTGTTCACTATTTCCGAAACTCTGTGACGTCACAAAATGGGTTAAAAAGGGGAAGAAATAATTAGTTATCACAAGATATCTTTATTTCCGGTGTTCAAAGTGCTCTCCGTCATCTACAATACAGATTTGAGACCATATTTGAATTTCACTTTACACACGTTTTAGCATATATTTGGTGCGCAAGCACAAGCAATGCAATGTTGGCGGAAAGGTCCATACACCTGCTGTTTGAGTTATTCCGACAGAAAGAAGTATAATGGGATCATTTTTTTGTCCGAAAAATAACATTTTCTCTTTTTGCCCATGTCTTGTGACTTTATAATTTCGGAAAATGCTACCAAACAGATGCGCATTTTAAGCGTTCTATTCTGCGTATTAATGTAAAAAAGTGTCTTTTTGTACTAAATCGATAACGTTCTACAACTTTGTGATTGACATTTCCCCTCTATTTTGTACCGTTTCCCAGATAGGAACGATAACTCCGGAGTTTGAAAATAGGTGGTGTTGTAAGGAGTCTTATTGCATAGCTCATAGACGTTTTACTATATCTAGACACTACTTTCGTGACTATAGTTGCCGTCGTTCTGAAGTTAAGAGGGAGTGGCCCTTATTTAAGTGAGAACTTTGTATATATAAGAAATCTTGCATGAATTTGTAGTGCGAGCCGTTGTCTTACGCGCATTGTAAGACTTATATCTTACAATGCGCGAACAAGAAACACGAACAGGCAAACATGAACAGCCTTGGCACCCCAAACGCACAGAAATGGCAAAAGATGATATTTAATAGTTTCAGTGGACTATAATGGATTCCTTGTTTTGGTTTTAGTTTATTCGATTAACTCTGAGTTTATTTTCATTTCTTTCTTTATTTATTTTTGGCTATCTTTGTATGATCTTGATTTTCTTTGTTCTCTGCTTCTGTTTTGTTGTGCAATTGCGCGCTCCTAAAACTTTGTCTTCAATTTATTTTTTCCTAACTTTTACTCTTTGAAAATATTTTCCTAAATTTAACTTTTTAAATTTTATTGTGCATAAATAAAAATATTTTTTGTTCTAGTTTTAAGTTTATTTTATGTTTCCTTATTAAATTTATTCTATTTTTTCTTGTTGATTGTCTTTAAGCTAAAAAAGAAAATTATATCTTTCACTTACATTTTTTAATTCCTGTATTTGACGGATTATTTTAATCTTTCGTTGAATTTCATGTCTATATGTGAGATTTTTTTATTTTCCTGTTACGTTTTTTAATTTTATTTTTCTTTTGGGGCGTCTTTTCTTGTTTCTTTTTCTTTAATCAACAGGTTGATAAGAATTGTTTGGTGCATTTTTGGTACAATCAAGTTATTTCCACAGCCATTTTGTAATTTTCACTCGGTTTTTTTCATATTCATGCATTCTGAAACATTCATTGATAAAAATTACTAGTGTCTTCCGATCGGCAAAATAAATACATTTCATCAAACTTTTTAAAACATTGCGTAACGATAAAATGTAAAGCGATACAACTCCTGATACAATGCACTTGCTGTAATTATAAGGATCTGCTCTCGTGTAATGTTTTGCTTCACATTATTGATGCAGCATGATGTTAAGTATAATCATGAAATCTGTTTTAATTTAAATTTGATTTTAATTTAAACGTTTTTTCTTTGGCGAAATTTGAAGAAGTTACAAAGCTTCTGACAAAGAAACCGAAAATTGCTTTCCACTCTTTTCAGATTATTAGGTGGTAATGTCTGTAGTTTTACTCAACTCCGGGAGTTCTTGTTTTCCTTCATTATCAATTAAACTATCCATCAAACGTGAAATGTCAGGACAGATCAGAGGAGTAAAACGATAAGTTAATGATCTGAGCAGAGACAGGTTAATTAAATAGGGACAATGAAAATTTCTAAAATTTTAAGCAATCCTAACTAGACACAAAAGTCATGGTGGGACGTGTTTGATAATCGTCATAGATATGCTTGAAAATTTTCAAGAAATTTTAAATATCTCATATCATAAATATGTAGTGGTATTGTCTCGAGGCATAAGGAAGATATTTTTGGCTGATGAAATAAATGAATTATCGAAGATTTTAAAGGGAGGAAGATCCTTATGTAGGATTTATTATGTCAATTTTGCTAATCGAAGATAATGCAAAACACGTTGCTTTTCTTCGTGGGCCATACTGTTAGAAGTGAAAACTAAACTCGAAAACTTCAAAGGACCTGCCTTTATAACCACATTTAAACTCTGCGTAAAAGCCGATTCTACTGTTTGTCTAATTAGTTGAAATAATTCAAATACAGTGACTGTGCCATGTTTCTCCATGTTAATGTGAATAATTTTATAACATTAATAAGCATTAAGTGTGTGCAAAACTGCACAATTTGTTTCGTCTGATTTCGCAAGTAAATTCACCATCGTCTTTTTTCATTATTTTCTAGCATTGTTGACCTAACCTAACCTTTGTGTGATTAACCCAAATTCCGAGTAGAAGAATTTTAGAACAATAAACAGTTATTATTTAACTGATATTACGTGATATATTACGTGATTTTAGTTTTAATCAGGAGAAGATTTTGTGCTCAACTCGTACTTTCATCTGTTATTAAAAATCATATTTCAACTGAACTCCAAAGAAACTACATTCGTTTCTAATACGAGTTTCGTCTATGGTGTTTTCATATACAGTAGACTCTCGATTAACCGGTATGGTCGGGAAATGCTTCGTCCCGGATAAGCGAATATCCCGGATAATCCAATTTATGCAAAGTGTGATGAAAATTTTTGGTAAAATGATAGAAAATGTAAAATTATTATACAATAAGACCTTAATAGTTTAATTAATACAAAAGAAAAAGAATTAAGGAGAAATGTTAATGTTATTTAGATTTACAATTCCTACAATTAAAAAGAAAAACAGCTGTAGTTTACCTCACTGTTTTGTGAAGAATGAAATGATAGAAGTCTGTTTTTGTTTCTCATTTACTCTTCGACGATTTATACTACGCAGATTTCTCAATAACATTTTTTCTGCAGGCGTGCTTTCATCTTCTTGCTCCAAGTAATTAAGAAACGCCTCAGTATGTACTAATGCGTCACCGAGACTTAATTTCTGATGAGTTACAAGATTTTCCTCATCACTTGCAGGACATTCTTCGA
Organism: Araneus ventricosus; assembly: GCA_013235015.1. Classification (NCBI taxonomy): domain Eukaryota; kingdom Metazoa; phylum Arthropoda; class Arachnida; order Araneae; family Araneidae; genus Araneus; species Araneus ventricosus. The sequence goes on from BGPR01012292.1 coordinate 28,201, forward strand.
AATTCCTTGATTCTTCTGAACCACAAGTTACACGGGACACAATATCATCGTCACTTAAAAGTTCGCAACATTCCTATGTCGAATCTTCGTTAATCCATTTTCCGCTGCTCCTTCATCCACATTTTCAGAGCAGTTGAACTTTCTCAAATCTTCTAAAATTTTTCTCTGCAAATTTTTTGGGGTCGTCCCGGATAATCCACAACCCGGATATGCCGATCCCGGTTAATCGAGTGTCTACTGTATTTTATAAATTTTTCATGGATTACTAAAAAAATAATAAACATCAATACAAAAGAATTGCAATTTTTAATTAATCTTTTATCAGAATAATAACAGTGTAAAAATATATTTTCTAAAGAATTATTTTAAGAGAAATGAATAATTCCTTTATTAGAATTTGTAACTTTAAAAATTACTCGCGCAAACATTATCTTAATTTCAAAACTATTTAAATGAAATTCTTTCATAAAATAAGCTGGACTTATTTCTTCGTAATTTATTGCATTTTTTCTTTTTCCTTCAATTTAAAATTAAAATTCTTGCTCGTGCAATCTGCTACCAAAAACTAATTTAAAATGAGATTACATCGAGCATAATTATACATGACAAATTGAAAACATTTAAAATGTAAGATGAAAAATACAGGGAAGTATTTCTTTTGTCGATTCATGTAGTTAATAAGATAATTAACTTTTTTCTCCGAAAGAAATTTATCAGACTTTTGAAGGAGAGTAAAAAAAGCGAAGCAGAGCCGGATTGAAGTGTGCACTTCTAATGGAATGTATATCTTACCAGTGCTTCTTGTTTGTTTGACGAAAATAAAGACAATAAGTAATAGAAGTTCATCAGACGAAAATTACGTCGTTTATCATGAACCTTACCATATACTCTGAAAACAAAAGAAGTTATTATAATGCACAATCTGAATAAACAAAAAGTTATGCATGGGTTGTTGATATTTAAATACACATTTGCGGTTTCAATCTTATTTTAGGTAAAGTAATTTGTTTTATATATTTTTCATGTCTAAGTGAAGTGTATTCGCTTCATTTGTTTTCTCTTTAAATAAGATTTATAGGAGAAACTTATAAAGCAATAGAACTTTTTTAAATATAACCAGTCTAAAATATAGTGGTTATTTAGATATTGCATTTATGCAAAAATGTACATGCATAAAATATAAAATTTTTCATTCGGAGCATGTCTGTAAAAATATTTTTAGTCTTAGACTAAACAATATTGCATATTTGAATCACACATGCTTTATGTTTCTGAAAATTAATTTTGAACAATTGCATGATAATGTATTTTAATCATAGCATTATTGTCTTGAAAACTAACAGAGTTTTAAGAAAGGAATTTTAATTAAAGGATGAACGTTTTCATTAAATTTATTTTAATGAAAAATTAAGTTGAAAATATTTTCCATGGTCAATATTTTTCTTACATTCATTTTTAAGGATCTACAGAACAGGAACAATTATACATTATAGGCTTAAAAGCTATGGAAATAGACCCAAGAAGTAATACAATAATAGAAATGATAAAATAACGTAATATACTAAGATATTTAATATATAGAATTTATTTGCAAAAGGTAGTTTAATAAGAATGATACTTTACGTAATTAAATTAATAAGATAATAGGGTAGATTAATTTATAAATAGTTTAAATTAGTAGAGACGATTGTATATGTATCAGTTCGATCAAAAGTCGAGTGTAAATGTGTATTATTGATATACACTGTGATCAAATGCTTAGGTTCATTTTAAGATGCGAAAAAGTTGGACTTAATAGGAAATAGGACTTAAACAGTGGTTCGAAATCAGGTGCGGAGAATCGTCGGAACTCACATTGCAACTTTCGGTCTTATGTTCATATCAGATGTGAAAAAAATTCAGATATATCCGTTATTGGTTGAGGATAATTGATTATTTCCTTCCTCTTTGAAATTTCAAAAAAATGAGATAGGTGGTGTTGTTTGTTAAGCGACGATTTCATACTTTTTAAGCTTCTAGAAGATGACATCGTTTTACTTACGAAGTATTAAAATTAATTGATTAAAACTAGACAAATATTCTCTTCGAACATTGCACAATTAAATTTGAGTCACTTTCTTCTGATATCTTTGCATAAAATTTTTTCTTAAGGAAAGTACAATACATTCAATCGTTTCAGATCAATATATAGTGGAAAATATTCGATAAAAAGGGAAATTTTCCTAAACTATTGAAAGATTAAGTATTATTCATGAAATGCTCTTGCGAATCTTAAAAGTTTGATTTAATTGTTCAAATATGATTAAACTAAACAATCCGGGCATAATTTTTGGTTTAACTGTACCCATATTCTATTGTAAGATGGAAAATGTATAAAATGTAAGGAAATGCAAGAAAAACATCACAACATTCCCGATCAAGTTCTGTTCAAATTTTCCTGTACACCCTTGTCAAATAACAATACAAAATCACAGGATTTTATAATTAAGAGAATTTTCACTTTTAGACAACTATAAACAGAACTACTAAACACAATTTAATGATGCAAAATTTAAGTATGCATGTGTGTTGATACGATACCAAAAATAATAGCAGTTCCTGTAAAAATTTTAAAGCCATCAAGAATCAGAAGAAAGAAAAAAAAACATTTTAATATTATCAAAACTTTGAAATACTGGTAAGAAAAGTTAGCAAAATGTACTTGCGTGCACTTAATTAGGAAACTGAAACTACTATTATAAAAAGACGCAATTTCTCGGTTCGTATGAAAAACTTTAATGTCACCCATATAAATTTAAAGTAATTACTCTTCAAACTATTATTAACTACATTGATTAAAATCATTGAAGTACAGCAACCTTTTTGTCATATTCTCGCAAATTCAAATTTTTCAATTCTTTCGTCGCATTCTTTGTTACTTCTCTAATAATATCAAGAGGAAATAAACTAAATTAAATTGAAGGGTTTTTTTTCTTATTAAAGGAATGAGTAACTGGTTCAGCGCAAATGAAATAGGAAGATAAAAAATTTCAAAATCTTTTTGAGGTTAAAAATGTATAGGGAAGACAAAACAGTGGAGGCAGAGCTAAAGCTTTGAATTTCGAGATGAAAAAAGATTTTTGAAACTAGCATCAATAAGAAAATACTTGAATAAAGAAATTTTGAGAGCGACTGGTTTGAATATTTCTAAGAAAACATATACGATACCACTACTCGATCTGGAAATTCCTCGTAAAAAAGTAAAATTGTGTAAACCCCTTTTACTGATCAGATACAAAACACAATGTTTCGAATTTGCAAAACAACTCACTATTTGGGACGTACAATGGATCTTTGATGGAGAGAAATGGAATTTTGATTGTTAGGATGCCCGATTTAGAAAGATAAATCTTTTTCGCTGAAAACGATGGTGAGGTGGTGGACCTGTTACAACTGCCATTCGATTGATGACGTGGGGTCCCTTCCTTTTTTTTCCTTGAAAATAAATTCAGGGAAAACACGAGGCATTATTTCCAACCATCTTTTCCCTATTCAAATTTTTCAGATGTAAGAAAGAATCATCTACCAACAAAATAATGCATCTATTCACCTAAATCGTTGAGCAAAACTCTGTTTACAGGCTAATAATACAGATGATATCGAGACTTAAAATATTATAACCCAATTGAGAACTTATAGTGTTATCTGTCAAGATAAGTTTATCGAAATGGGAGGCATTTATCAGCAGCTAAAGGATTGTTACACACTACTGCAGATGAACGGCAAAAAACTAATACCGAATGAAACCAAAAATTAACATTTTCCACGAAATTTAAGCTCATTATAACAATGGAGGTGTCTATAAAATAAATAATATTTGCTTCTGCATTATTATGAGGTTTTATTTTGATGGTTTTAAAGCTTTTAACAGGCAAAAACAGCATTTTTTGTATAATTGTTTTATTTTTGTAACAAAATGCTCACAAATACATTTTGTTGACTTTAAAATAAGCATTTCATTTTTAAAATAGCATTAAAATACATTTTCAATCTTCTGAATATAAATTTATCAATAACCTGAAATTTTTCTGGTCTTTAAATCGTCACGCTCAAAAGTTATAATTGTTATGGTGCACATTCATAATTAAGCGTAAGACTCATCAGTGCAGAAAGATCTAAAACAAAGGTTATATACAAAATCGAATAAAAAGATATGTTAATACTGACAATGATCTCTCTCACATTTATATAGTTCTCGCAAATGGCATTCATATTGCAAATAAGGTAATTTATGAGTCCATGCGTAGTCTATCTCATTCCTCCAGCAAAGCTGTCTGCTGGTCCTGATTTGTTCTAGTAAGGAGTAAGTGATTTGCATCTATTATCCCAAGAGCCTCCCAGATATATTGTTAAGGGTTAAGTCTGGAGATCTGGCAGTCCAATTTCTCTAGTTGATTAGCCTTATGTGGACAAGCGTTGTCGTCCATAAACATGTGTGGCGCACTGTGCTACGTCATCTTACTCTGATGTATATTAGCCAATATCCGCCTCCGGACATTGGGAATTCCTTTTGTCTAGTGGTTAGGATCTTCGGCTCGTAACCCAAAGGTCCTCAGTTCTATCCTCCCGCCGCCAAAGTGGTGACTCGCGGACAAAGAACACGCAACAACAACTTTCAGTCCCACTAATAGATGGCAGCACCAAATATCAGGTCAATTCCATCTTCTGCTACATTCACCAGATGGCAACACGACAACTCCTACAGCAACGCAGCTCTCCCAATTCAAAGTCTATGACACATTTCATAGTACAAAGTCTGCACGTGCCTGCGCACCACCAATCTGGGCAGCAATCTGCGCATATGCACGCAGCACATCGCTTCCTTGATATTCAGATAATATCAAACAAGCTGGGGGTTGCTCCTGTGGCGCACCGTGCTACGCCATCCTACTCTGATGTATATTAGCCAATATCCGCCTCCGGACATTGGGAATTCCTTTTGTCTAATGGTTAGGATCTTCGGCTCGGAACCGAAAGGTCCCCGTTTCTATCCCGCCGCCAAACATGAAATCAGGGACTATTTCATTCCTTAAAGCAGTCAAAGATCTCTGCTAAAGACATCGAGAAATGAGAGAACATCCAACAATGGTTTTAAGCCCTTAGCCGGTCATTTTTTTTACTAGAAACATTCACAGAAAAGGCATATTTTTTGCTGCATAAATTCAAGCTTCTTTTTTTCAGCAGTTAAAATAAACCATTCAACAATAGACCCGGACGCAAAGCAATTCAGTGACATGGACAAGTTGCGCCATCTGCCGAAAAAATTTTATAGTGTTGTTACGCGATTAAAAATTCCGGGTAACCCAAAAAAGGAAAGGAAAAAATATCGATGACCGTACGCCGTTTTTACGGGCAGAACTGTTAAAGCAGGCCAGTCATCTCAAATCCAAAATGGAAATTTTGGAACACGCGACAGTAAAAAAAATCGTGAAGGTCGAAAACCTATGAAAATTAGAATAGCGGCTAGTAGAAGTCGGATTTCCAAACAAGCGAAAATCCGGCAGTTCGTGCGCCAATTTTTTTGAAAGAACCTTCACGAGGGTAGTCGGTACATCAAAGGCTTGACTGGATCGAGACCCTGCTTAGAGGATAGCGATTAGAATATCTGAAATCCTCGGAATGAGGGAAGGAAGGGAAGAGAAGATCACTCCCCCTTACCGCAAGCTTACTTTGAATTATCAAGTTCCGCGGTGAGGGGGGGGGTAGCGAAGAGAGGCTGTATCACACTTTGAAGCTACAGATGAAAGATGCGCATGATTTTTCGACTTGAATGGGTGGGGGAAAAACCAGTGTTGGGACAAATGGAATGGGATGACAACAGATGAATGGCCTGCTTAAAGACAACTTTTGAGTAGCTTGTACACCTTCCGGCAAACCGGCTAAAGGTTAATGCCTGTCCAGACCATCACAACTCCGTTTCGAAAGTGATCTAAAAGTAAAAAGTAGCAGGCACAATGTTCGCTCCAGCTGGACATATGTCGTAACTCAACCCCCAAGCTGAACTGGGTCTCGCTAGCTGTCCTCCGGCATCCAAGAAAGAGACCACTACTGCAACAGAGGTTTCATGGACAACAGTTTAATTACAATGGCCGTAGTATATTTTCCAAATTTTCATAAGTATGTCTACTGAGCAGTATGATTTAAAGGTATGTGCTTTTTTTGTTCTCGTCCCCCTCATATATATATCCTTGTATGAATACTTAATTCTTATTAGTTTTTTTCATAAAGTTCATAAATTTGATACATATTTTCCTGTCACTTTTGTTATCGACAAACTGTTGTTTAAACTCAAGTCAAGAGTTTCTTCTGATTTCAGGATTATTCTAAATTTCATTTCCATTTCAAAGGCGGAGGTGCATCTTCTGATACATCCATACAGAATATCCCTTAATTAAGCAGAGGGAATTTTCAATCCAATATGGTATCAAAGTCGAATGATATCACAGATGCCTGTTATGAGCAATTTATTCAGTTCACCAAACATATTAATGCGTCTGTTCATAAGCGTCTACCTGCGAATATTCCCGCCATAAACCATTGTTGGCTTAGGGAGCAAATATCTGAATTATTAAACTTCACATCAACAGACGAACGAGATTTCACATTATTCCTACCTTTTCCACAATCAATGCTGGCATGTCACTGATCGGTCGATTCACAAGTTCTGTGAAACTTACCATCGGCATAGTTCGATAACGATCATAATCAATACGCTCTGAGGATACCGCGACGGAATCCTGGACGAGTATTGAATCTACTCGTAGGCACGTAAACCTAATAGCCATGAAAGCATCTTCTCTGGTTAATGTTTGTAGTTTGGTCATTGGTTCCACACTCGACGGAGGGGCCTTTGCTGCTGCGTTTGAAGCAGATAGAAATTCAGAAAGGTGAACAGGATTATTCAGAAAGATGAAATGGCACCTATAAGGGGGCATATGTGTTTGTAAGGGATGAAATTAGACAAGGAGACAAGATGTACTAAGGATTCAAATAATTTTTCTCAAGCGAAGAATCTATTGTATTGCGTTACCCTCTGTTAGTTGCAATATGTAAAATATACGGGTGCGATCTGCATATATTAGCTGTTTTGAATGCAATACAATTGGAATTTTTCTTACAGAAAACCCATCTAATTCTCATTATACCAAATTATTATAGTTATAAAGGAAAAATTATCAAAACCGGATGAAAATGTCATAAGATAGATTTAATATCCATAAAATACATTGCAACAATTTAGGGATGAAAGTGATTCAACAATAGACTTAAAGGAGAGTTAAATCTATTTTTAAAATATACAACTGTTTCAGATAATACTATATATTACTAGCCGTTGTACCCGCGGCTTCGTCCTGGTTTATTTGTTCTACACGTATGAAAGAAAAAGCAAAACACCTCAACTCTTACGCCCTACAGTTTTCGAGTTTTAATATATCACCCCTTAAGAGGTTTTACCCTAAATATTTACTATTCTAAACTTTTCGGACGAAATACATTTATAGCCTCACCATTTCGCATAGATAAAAGACAATATTTGTGTGTATGTGTGTGTGTGCGTGCGATGTTTAAACGTAAGATATTGCACTTATAGCCCTGAAATTTGGCGCACAGTTAGTACTAATGGTGACTCAATGCACTTCGAAGCCCGAATTTTAAAATTCAATCTAGAAAATATTTTATTTAATATTCTATGGTTTTTTGGGTGATTTTTCATACTCATTTTTCCATTGCATTTTGACTAATAATCGTAGAAAGAAAATAGATACACCATAAGAAAGAACAAACAATTTCCGTTCTAATGAAGTTTATTTTAAACGTCTAAAAGTTTGTTTTAAACGGAAAAAGTTGCCGTACAATATTTTCTTTAATTTTAATAAATTTTTAAAAATATTTTTTTTTGGTATAATTTACAACAATACAATTTTTTTGGTATAATTTACTTCCCCATTGTTGCAACGCAATGGGGAAGTTCAGCATTTTTTATTATTATTATTATTTTTCTAATCGATTGAAAATGCCTCAAAATGAAAATAACATTAAAAAAATTCTAGCCAGTTTTGTTTGTTCCTATGTTTTCAATCAAAGTTCGCCTCTCAGATGACGCGGGAATAACGATCCATTTTGGCGCGAAGCGGGTTTGACGTCACATATGCCCAAACAGGGGAGAGCTCCCGTTCGCTCGCTATGGAGATTTTGCTTTTTTTTTCTATCTTTTCCGACTACCGTATCAGATAAAATAATATAGGAAAGATACAATTATTGTATTGTTCCTAAATGTGTTAAAACAACTATAACGGCACCCTTTGAGTAATTTATTTATATTATATTTATTAAAATTGTATTTCACTGAGCACATTAAAGAAGAGCCTTGAACTCGATATCCGCATTGTTTTGAATATAAGTTTAATGTGAGATTTTAATTACCAATTTTAAAGCAAATAGTTAAATTTAATTAGTTTTCTTCCTTCTATTTGATTACATGGAATTTAGATTTTAGCTCTTTGAGGGGCGGTGGTACAGAGGCTGTCCCAACTTCTTTAAAATTTAAAAAAAACTTCCTTTTGTTATTTTACTGCTTATATTATTTCAATGGATATTCAAATGTTTCTTATATACATTTTTAAATTACAATACTATTCAAAATTAATTAGAATATCTTAAATATAAATTTAAATTCATGACTTCTTTGATAATGAAAATCGTTTACATTTGTAGTGCAAGAAAATAATTCACAGAATTTTAGATGCCAAATAAATCATTTAGATTCAATGAGTCTATTCAAATCAAAAGCAGTCTTCAAAAAGTCAATTTACTTATCAATTAATACACTAGAAAAAGACAGGTAAATTTAACTCACCGCACATCTAGGATTCGTAGTTTACATGGTAGCCCTTAAATTCCTTTATTAGTCGCATTTGGAAGTGTTTGAATATTATTATAAATATATAGGTTTCTTTATAAAAGTTATTTTTACCAGACTTTTTATATTAATTACTATTTGTTAGATTGCAAATATTGCATTAACATCTTTTTTTCGGCTTTGTCAGTATTTTTAATTAATTTAATTCTTCGCCACTAAAGTTTCTTTATTTTCTTGTGGCAACTTTGGCTAATTTTGAAATTCAAACGTTAATTTTAACCGTTTCATTTAATTTCTAAATTTTACATAATTATTTACTTTGTTTTCGATTTAATTATTATTTGTCTTAACTTTTGTTGTTGTTTCCATTAAGGTTTCAACTTTATTAATTTTTAAATTCAAATTTTGCAACGGGACTATTTCTTCGCCATCTTGGCTCGCGTAAGTTTTTGGCGTCATCAGGTATTAGGCGTCTGTATCTGGAATCGTTTTCCGTTACTTTTCGAATTCCTTTGTGATGGGCTAAGCGAGTGGTTGGTGTTGTTCCAGCTGCGGGCCCCCAGGGCCGGTGGGGCCTGGGGTCTTGTCTTGTCTTGCCTCTGATTTAATTTTCCGTTAATGTTTTTTATATATTCCTGAGTCTGAAGCTGAAGATTCTTATTATTCTTCATTGGTATTCCTAAGAGGATGCATTATGAAAAAAACTCGGTGATGAATGCTTTGAAAGACGTGATGGAAAGTTTTCAACAACACTATTCCGGAACAATCTATTGAAATAAGGTGCTTTTGTGAAAGAAAGCATTTCTTTCTTTATGCCGGAACAATCCATGAACGCTGATTTTCAATGATCATCACTTTTTGCGGGATCTGCAGTGTGGGTAATGCCTACAGCATTTTTATTTTTCATCGTGGTGGTGTGTACTCTTAATCACAGAGATCGTGATCATCTTTTTAACGTTTATTCCTGCTCAACATATTTGTTCTCATCTTCAGCTTTTTCCGATTTTGATTTTTTGAATGAGTGATGCAGGCCTAGAGGTATGGCCGAGAAAGGTGCGAAAATGTGCAAGTTGAATACCTCAAAAATATTATTAAGTGAATATAAAAAAAATTCACTTTTTCTTAAGTAATATTCATCAATTAAAGAAGTGTTTGTGATATTGCAGTAAAAAATGTTCATCATTACATCTCTATCAAATTTAGGTTGTCTTTTTTTACTTTGTGTTCTGAAATATAATTCTTAGGCCTGCAGTGCTAATGTGTAGCTACAATTTTTATTTTTTGTTTTGTCTGATAAATGTTCATTTCTGTGCATCAAATATTATGCATATATCAAAATTTTTATGGCAGTAATTAATTTCAATATCAATAATTGTTAAATAAAAAATTATTTAAAATTTAATAAAGTTGTTTTTGTTTAATTATTTTTAGCATTGTACTACCACAATATGAAAATGAACTTTTAATTATGTAGCTAGGGTTTTCAGGTCAGCAAAGGTAGGTGAATTATTTCAATATTGCAAGAATGGCTTATTATTGTGTAATTTGATTTTGTACCCAGAATTAATTAATTGTTCAATATATATTATAATTTAAATTTTATTTCTGGGTTTCTACCTTGCATCAGTATTTTTATAATTATCCTAGCTACCTCACCCCAATTTATAATTTCCAAAAATTAACATTTGGTGCCGTGTTCAAAAGCAAAATTGTAATATGCAAATTCAAGGTTGAGTTCATGGGTTATTTATTAAATTTAAATTTACTGCCAACTAATTTAAATTTAACAGTGATGCACATGTCAGAGTATTAAAATTATTTTATATTTTTGCTCAATGCTCCAGTCTCCTTCAGGGAAAATGCATTATTTTTGTGAAAATGATTTAATAGTATTATAAATTTCAATTTGTGTATTTCAGTATTTTATATATGTTTTGGGTATTTTTATAACTGATATAATATTTCATAACTGTCAGTAGATTTTAAAGTACAATGGCCCAAAGTCTTATCTCTTCTCTCACACCTTTCAAAGGTGGTAATGAAAACTTTGATTTTTTTATAAAACAGTTTATTGAGATAGCGAAACTGAAAAAATGGAGTGAGGCTAAAAAAATTTTGGTTCTAAAACTAAATTTAAAAGATGAAGCATTAAAATTCTTAGTGAGCAATCCAAAATTGGAGGAGATAAACCATTTTGATTCTTTGGTAAAAAAGCTTGAAGAAAAATTTTGCAAAAAACCAAATTTTGAAGAAGCTCAAAGGCAATTTAACAATTTAAAACAAAAAGTCAGCCAATCTATTTCAGATTTGGCAGAGCAAGTGAGTTCTACCACTGATAAATTCTCTAATCCAAATAACAGTGAGGAAGAGAATATTATAAATTTAACGGAAAAATTAAAGCTTTCAAAATTTATTGAAGCTTTAAGACCAGATATTAGGGTAGAAGTTAAAAAATTGGGTCCCAAAAATTTCAAATCTGCTGTAGCAATAGCTAAAAACATTGACAATGCTTTGAGTGATGATGGTGCAGAAATAAATGTCACAGATTCTGGTATAAACCAAATTTTATCACAACAATTGAGTACGAATAAACAAATTCTAGAACTATCTGAAAAAGTAAATGCTATATCTTCCCAAAATTTATGTGTGAATAGTTTGACAGAAGCACCAGCAACCAACTCCAATAATGTTCAAAGTTACCAACAATCTCCATGTCAAATTTGTGGCAAGTTAAACCACAAAGCCAATAATTGTTTTCATTATACCCGTGGCAATTACTACAGAGGTAATGTTAGGGCAAACTACAACAGAACTTTTCGTGCAAATAACTTTCATCCTTATCGCTCTCGTGCAAATCAAAGGAGTAATTATGGTAGAGGTTTTAGAGGTAATTTTAGATCTGTTTCTAATAGAGGTTTCAGAAACAATTTAAACTTCTAGAAGATTCTTGCAAACCACAAAAAAAAAGAATTCTCTTTGGCAGGAATCTATAAAAAAAAGAGTTATGATTTTAAAAACAACAAAAAAGTGTCTCATGTAACAAAGAAAAAACAGACTAATGTCAAAGTATCAGAAAGGCATGATGGTGAGAAATCTAAGGATAAATATGTAATCAAAAAGCAAAATTCTCAAACTAATAAAAGTAAAAATAAAAATTCAGTTAAACAGCCAAATCAAAATAAAGAAAAAGTTTTAGATAATTCAGAAAACAAAGTATTAATGTCGTGCACTAACAATAGCAACAATCTTCCAATTGTAAATATAAAAATTTGCGATATTCAGTTAAAATGTCTCATTGATTCAGGCGCTAATGTAAGTTTAATTCAGCCACACATTGTTGATCAAATCAAAACAAAAACTAAGGTTGAGTATATTTCAAGAATGGTCAGAATTAAAACAATAGATAACACAGTTGTTCCATACATGTCAGCAATTAATTTAAAATTCAAAATTGAAAAAAAATGGTTCTCGAATCAATTTTTTGTCACGTTAAACTCTTGGAATGCTCAGTATCATGCTATTCTTGGTTATGATTTCTTACAAAGAAATAAAGTTGTCATAGACACTGTAAACAAACAACTTCTAGTTGGTAATCAAAAATTTGATTTTGAGGAAAATTCTCCCACCAATGTTTGCAGTGAAACTACTGATTGTGACATATCTGAAAGTGACAAAAACAAAAAAGAAAGTTTTGAGCAAATTAACAACAATTTTGGTGAAAAAGGTAATGTCAGCGAGGAAACTTTTCATGCGCTTAATGTCAAAATAGCCAATAATATTACAGTTCAGCCTTTTTCAACAGAAATTATAAATTTAAAAGTTTCTAAAAATATTTCAAAAAACAAAGATCTAATTTTTATTCCAAAGAAAAATAAACTAGGTTATTTAATCAATGAATCTCTAAATGTTCCCACTAATGCTAATCTTTTTCACACCATAATTGAAAATAACACAAATAAAGTCATTCATGTTAGAAAGAATACAATTATGGGCAAATTGTCAACATTTGATGTTAATGACATCATGTCTCCTTCTGAATCTGAAATTTATCAAATTAACAACTTAAATTTAAATGAAATTCATAAAATGCGTAGAGATGAGTTACTCAAATCTGATTTTAAACTTGATCATCTTAATGATAAAGACAAAAAAGACATGCAAGATTTACTTCTTAAAAATTATAAGGTATTTTCAAAATCATACAAAACTCTTGGTGAAACTTCAGCAGTAATCCCAGAATTTTCTCTCCTGCATAATTTTCCTCTTCAAACAAAACCTTATTCTATTCCTCTCATGGCTAAAAAATATGCTCAGCAAGAAATTAATAATCTTTTAGAGGCAGGTATCATTGAACCATCTTCTTCGAGTTATTGTTTTCCTGTAATTTTCATTAAGAAAAAACAAAATCCTAATGACAGTAATTCTGAACCTAAATTCAGAATGGTTGTAGATTATAGACTTCTTAATAGCATAACTGAAACATTCAAGATTTGTCTTCCAAAAATTTCTGAAATCATTAAAAACATTGCAGGTAGGAAAATTTATTGTGTTTTGGATTTGAAGTCAGCTTTCTTCCAAATAAAATTGAGGGATGAGGATAAGCGAAAACTTGCATTTTGTACAGAAATGGGTAATTTTCAACCGACCAGACTTCCTTTTGGCTCAAAAAACAGTACATCTTATTTTCACACACTAATTTCAAAATGTTTAAATGGTATCACAGGTAAAAATGTGCAATTTTTTCTTGATGACATTATTATTGCAGCAGATTCCCTATGTGAACTTAAAGTAACTTTGCAAGCAGTATTTGATAGACTCACAAAATTTAATCTTACTTTGGATCCATCCAAATTGCAATTGTGCAAACCAGAAATAACTTATCTTGGTTTTGATTTAAATGCTAATGGTTTTTCTCCATCAGAACAGAATGTAAACAAAGTTACAAATTTTCCTAGGCCAAAAAATTTAAAGCAGGTACAAATGTTTTTGGGTATGCTAAATTATTTTAGAGGTTTGATTTATGATTATGCAGGTATTGTTGAACCGTTGGTAAAGTTAACAAAGAAAAATACTCCATTTGTTTGGTCAGTTGAATGTGAAAATGCTTTTAACACTGTGCAGGAAATCATTCTCAAAAAACCTACGTTAAAAAACTTTGATCCAAATTTGCCTATTTCATTAATTACTGATGCTAGTAAAATTGCTATTTGTGGTATATTATTGCAAAAGAAGGACAATGTTTTCTATCCTTTAGAATTTTTTTCTAGAAAATTAACACCAGCAGAATGTAAATATCCTTCGATACGAAGAGAATTGCTTGCTATTTATGCTTCGGTCAAACATTTTCATGATCAATTATTGGGAGAAAATTTTGAACTCTTAACTGATGCTAAACCATTAACTGAATATCAAAGTCTTGACAAAAAGCCAGAAATAGTTGCTAGGTGGTTATTGTATTTAGGTACTTTTTCATTCACTCCCACTCATATACCTGGTAGTCTAAATCCCGCTGATTTTCTATCCAGAGTTGTGGAAGAAAATTCTTTAAATGTAAACAACATCACTCTTTTTCAACCTAATGATAAACTTTCCATGCAAAACATTTCAAGTGAACAAAAGCAAGATGCAATTTTAAGCAAAATTATGAATGATTTATCTGTAAACAAACAATGTAAACAATATTTTCTTGATGTTAATTCAGGTTTGTTAATGATAAAAAATGCACATAAAAATAAAAAGAAAATTGTAAATAGAATTGTAATTCCTAAATCTCTAATTAAAATTTGTATTGAAACTGCCCATGCTCCACATTTTGGTGTTAGGAAAACTTTTGAATTCATTAGACATAAGTATCAATGGAAAGGTATGTACTTAGATACAAAAAATTTTTGTGAGCATTGTGAAAAATGTCTAGAAAACAAACCAAAAGCCAAATTAACTCAAACACAAATGATTCCCAAAAGAAATCTTGCACCAGGTCAGTGTATTGCTATTGATGTCGTTGGTAAACTTCCTAGGTCCACCGACAACAAAAATTTTATATTAACTATAATTGATCACTATAGTAGATATTTAGAAGCCTATCCTTTACAAAACATCACTTCTAGAACTATCATTAATTGTTTAAACAAATATTTTGCCAATTTTGGTCTTCCAAAATTTTTAATCACTGACAATGCCACTAATTTTATCTCGAATGAGATGGTGGAATTTTTAGACAGGTTAAATATTCAGCACAGAAAATCTTCAATATACTATCCAATGGCAAATGGTTTACTTGAGAGAGCTCACAGAACAATGAAAGAAAGTTTGGCATCAATGTGTGAGAGTACTTTTCAATGGTCAGAGAAACTTTTATTTTTCAAATTGTACTACAACAATTCAATTCATTCTGTAACAAAATTTGCTCCAGCAGAAATATTTTTTGGCAGAAAGCAAAATCTACCTCTTGATAGCTTTTTTGAACCTATTACTGTTGAAAATGAATCAAAATATCTGAAAAATATCAGAAATAATATGTGTTCCATAAGAAATGAGTTTGCAAAAAATGAGGAACAATATTTCAAAAACAATGCTCCGCACATCAAGGGTCGTAAAGTGCCAAATTTTAATTTGGGCGACAAGGTATTTGTTAAGAATTTTTCTCATCCACATGTATTCCAGGAGAAATATAAAGGACCTTTTGAGATTATAAAGATTTTAAGAAGTAATAATTATGTCATTAAGAGTCTTAAGGACAACAAAACAATGAAACTTAATGTAAGCAAAATTTTTAAACAAGAGCAGCCTAGGCCAAACCTTAGGAATTAAAGAATTGTTGTGAAAAAGAGAAAAAATTCTTTAAAAATAACATTTATGTCTATAATTGTTTTACAATTTAATTGTGATATAGAATTTTATTTACTTCTTTTTGTATTGATAAATGCCAATCATAAAAGTGTCGACACATAAAACAGATGTATTATATAGCTTTACAGAGATTACTTACAATTTTTAATTCTGTGTCAAGATTGTTATTCTGTATATGATGGTGATGTCTTCCATTTTATATCATTTTACTCATTTTGTCAGGCTGGTCCGAAAATGTAGTGAATAGGATATAGGTCTTGATAGGAGTGAAGGTGTGAGAAGTTTTATGTATAAAAAAATTATACTGCATGAATTTGCAACCCTTTTGAGGCTATATACATCACAACTGATTGACTTTTATTTCAGGGAGTTTCAATTCTGTATCAAGACATATTTATTTTCCTATTGTTTTGAATGCTCGAAATATTTTTAAGAAATGAAGAAATAAATGAATAAATTTGAAAAAATATTTAGTATTGTGGATGAAATTGTATGGCATAATTTTTACATGGTATTATGATGTGTTTTGAGATTTTTGTTGTGGTTTCTTGGAGGAGAGTGGAGAAAATAGAAGCAAGAATGTAAATATGTATATAATTATGCAATATTTTTTAAATTTTATGTGTATAATGCTCTATGTGTTAATAGAGTAAATTTTGAATATGTTTTCAGGAAAATGATTCCAGTCAATTTGCAGCAAAAATTTTTTTCCCGTTGGGGGGGGGAGATGTTAGATTGCAAATATTGCATTAACATCTTTTTTTCGGCTTTGTCAGTATTTTTAATTAATTTAATTCTTCGCCACTAAAGTTTCTTTATTTTCTTGTGGCAACTTTGGCTAATTTTGAAATTCAAACGTTAATTTTAACCGTTTCATTTAATTTCTAAATTTTACATAATTATTTACTTTGTTTTCGATTTAATTATTATTTGTCTTAACTTTTGTTGTTGTTTCCATTAAGGTTTCAACTTTATTAATTTTTAAATTCAAATTTTGCAACGGGACTATTTCTTCGCCATCTTGGCTCGCGTAAGTTTTTGGCGTCATCAGGTATTAGGCGTCTGTATCTGGAATCGTTTTCCGTTACTTTTCGAATTCCTTTGTGATGGGCTAAGCGAGTGGTTGGTGTTGTTCCAGCTGCGGGCCCCCAGGGCCGGTGGGGCCTGGGGTCTTGTCTTGTCTTGCCTCTGATTTAATTTTCCGTTAATGTTTTTTATATATTCCTGAGTCTGAAGCTGAAGATTCTTATTATTCTTCATTGGTATTCCTAAGAGGATGCATTATGAAAAAAACTCGGTGATGAATGCTTTGAAAGACGTGATGGAAAGTTTTCAACAACACTATTCCGGAACAATCTATTGAAATAAGGTGCTTTTGTGAAAGAAAGCATTTCTTTCTTTATGCCGGAACAATCCATGAACGCTGATTTTCAATGATCATCACTTTTTGCGGGATCTGCAGTGTGGGTAATGCCTACAGCATTTTTATTTTTCATCGTGGTGGTGTGTACTCTTAATCACAGAGATCGTGATCATCTTTTTAACGT
>BGPR01012293.1:0-15675 GCA_013235015.1 Araneus ventricosus
TTGTTCTATGTTGTGATCGTCAATTGTGTTTGTGGTGTTAGTGATTGTCAAAATAAAGAAGAAAGGGACAAATCCTCTGCATTTATTTGAAGCTAGCCACACACCTAACTACATTAAGAACATCTCGTGTTAGCTTAATTCGTCATTAGTCTGGGCAGCGAAACTCATTTTAATCCTCAATCTCTTGACTATTACTAATGGATTTCGCCATTTATGAACTGATGTTTGCCTAGCCAGTTATATAATTTGCATCCACTCATAGCCAACAAGGAATCCTCTAGGAACATACTGATGAAGAACTGTTAATGTTCTCTCCAAATTCATTTGGCAAGGTCTCAGTTTCTCAATAACAATGTTATGTTTCGGAAATGGCGACAGTGATGATGGTGTGGTCTAAAAATGTCTTTTATTCCATCTTTACTGATTGATAATTCAATTCATTTTGAAACTAAAGGAAATCATATCTTAATAATGGAAGATTGAGGTTAATATAATGATCTTTTGTCTTCTTAACACAGTCAAACCTTAATCAACCTAGCACATTATAAAAATCCATTGTTTTATGCTTCAAAACAATTAAAATATTTTCATAAACTCTGTGAGTTAGAATAAAATATTTGGCGATAAATGATGGTAGGAATTTGAGTTCCTTAGAGAACCGTTCATGAGTGATATTTAAAAGAAACTGAGAGGAAGTCATGAAAAAGTAAAGGATCGATCTAAAGTTTAATCAGTGGGAAAGGCCTTTCTTGGGTTAAATTTTTTACATGATAATGACTTCAGGTTTGCAAACTATATGTCAATTGCGCGATGAAAAAAACTTTCTACACAGAATATAATTTTCCGTTGTACCTATAGCTACCAAATTTGGCATGCAGTTACTTCTTGGGTAGTACGTACTGGCTAACAAAGGAATTTTGAAAAGTAAATTAGATTTTTAATTAATTAAAGCTCAATAGAAATATTAAGGTTTTTCTCAATAACTTAGGAGCATATTATCGCGCAAGAAACCATTTTAACATAACTTTAAAATTCAAGGAATTATCCTTTCAGTGTTACGAATTTTATTTTCCTACAATTTTTTTCTCTAATATTAATAAACTTTTCAAAGTTAAATTTAAACAATGCTTTGCAATTCTACAATTTAAAACATTGTTTTTTATTGTTTTAATAGAATTCAAGCCATTTTTATTGTTCCATTTAATCTTTCAATCGCGTAATTTTACCAACATTAACATTATATAAAAAAATGCTTTCCTTGGACATTAACATCAAAACAGAATTTTCAAATTCGATTTCATTAATTTGCTAATACTTTTAGGCAGACATTCTTCCGGTGAATTTCGTGATGTTAAAAGCCGTTACGTACAAAATACGACGGTTGATGTAATCAAGCCGGACGTTTAGGACAAGAGGTGAGTATTTCTCAATTTTTTCTCATGAATTTGTAAATTTCGCAAAAGCAAATTTGACAGATTTCATATTTTGTGAGCAACTCTTTTTCTAAAATTACACTTTCCATTTGAGTATTTCATAGATCATAAGACCCGGGTGGTTTGATTGCAGATTCTCCTATTTGAGACTTGAAGGGCGCGGTTTGAGTCCATATTCTGCAAAGGGCACTGTGTACGGAATCTCTTTGCATATTAAGCTGGGAATTCACGAGAAGTATTCTCGGGAAATTCTCGAGCTGGGAATTCTCGTTTTCAAAACCCATTTAGATCGAAAGATTAGGCACGTCATTCACGGAGGCTCCAAAGTGCTATACCGTCGCTCTTAGATCCCCCTACTCCTTCTGCTCCACATGGTGGATTTCCGATTTTCTAGCCTCGTCGCGGGGTCCCAATCTAGTCAAAATCTTTGTTTTCCCTCTACCCTCGCAGCGAGGTCCTCAAAAGGCCATCAGACCATCCATTCAATAGATTTTCCAACACTTCCAATCCGCTATGCCAATTTTTATCGGGTTCTCACACTTTCGAAAGGTTCTTTGTTTCCCGTGTTCCGAAAATTGCAGAGTGGACCAGCGGTGAATGCCCCGCTTTAAAATCCGTCTTATGAAAAGTCTTCCCACCAGTGTAAAGGGTTGTGAAAGAAGGGGTTTGGCTGCTCAAGTGTCTAACTTCTCGTCATCTGATGGTGGTTCATTGTTTTGATGTCCACTCCAAAGTAGCTACAACATAGCCATGAAGCGTAGTAACTATATCATGCATGAAACCTACTGCCACGTTCAAAAAGTTCCGGGATTCTGACGTAGACTTACGTCTCTCCATAGTGGTCTAATGGTGTGTCGGGAAAGGAAAAAATTATGACGCTTTTCTTGGTATTTTTCAATGCTCATAACTCCGAAACCAAATAACATAGGGAGTTGGTTATAGTTTCATTTAACAGGAAAAGGTGGACATTGAAGATTGCAAAAAGGATTATAGAATTTGGAATTATTGTTTAGTCACAGTTGAGCTGCAAATGTGGTGAAAATCACGAAGAATTTTACATAGATAGAGTCACATAATCACACTAGACTAATAGTCATTACAAACTATATAGTTAATAGCCACATGGAGATACTTTATTGACAAAAAGTCACTGTTAAGTAAGGTAAGTAAGTCTATGCCCCTCAATCCCAGCGGTCGTTTCGCAGAGACATCCTCCCCGTTGATAAAAATATTTTTCAGATGCCAATGAATTATAGCAAATTGAGACTGACTTGTCTGAGTATTTGCACTTAATACTGTTCAAATGCGTAAAGCGCATGAGTATAGCTGGCGATTACAGGCATTTAAAACTTTCCGTCGGGGAGAAAGCCAAGTCTTGTGTACCAAATCATGATAAACTTCCGTCTCGCAGGTGTGCTCTGGAGTGAAATTTCAAATCGCATTCCAGTACTTCCACGAGCAGCTTGTTCCCCTTATCTTAACTTTTTCTTAAGATGAAAAATTTGCTTGAGAGGCAATGATTCTTAATTTCCGAAGAAGTGAAGCGACGAAGGTACTAAAGGATGTAGCAAAATGATGCTTGTTGTCCGCATTTAGCATTTTGCATGAACGTTAGAAAAAAAATGCATAGTTACATAGGGTAGTATTTTAAAGGAAACACCAAACAAGCAGGTTCTATTTTTCTCCTTCTTTCGTAGTGAGATGAGATCCAGAACTTTTCTAAAGTAGTTATACATATAAAAGTATTGTTAAAAATAATATTCAGGTTCCAACATAAACGAAGTATTTATACCTCTAGAAATATTTTTACTATCATGCTTGCATAGTTTATATTTTATGCGCTTATTTACAAGGGAAAATATCAACTAACAATAATACGTTTAACTGAAATAAATAAATGTTTTAAATGCTTATCAAAAACATAGATGGCAGCACGATTTGAAACATAATGAATTTTTTTTTCAACAATGAATTATCCATGATTTGTTTTCTGCATAGATCATATTTTGGCTGATTTCAATGGATTTCAATAATTCTTTGGGTAATTCAATTAAACAGCATGCGCAGTTACGATAACTACTCGTTTTTAAATATCATGCATCATAAAAACTTTCACAAATGAAGGAAAATATAGTTACCTCAAAAGTATAAATTTTTAAATGCAGTAAGAAAAATTCCAAACTAATGCAACTCTTATGTTCGTCTAATGTACAAAAATTAAAAAAAAATTATTTCTCAGATTTTTAACTTTACAATATTTACAAATTTCTTGTCATTAAATCCTTTCTTGAATTATGAACAAAAACTACATACACATGCAATAAATTATTTTAATTTAAAATCAAGAATGGAATCCTTATGTATTTTCCTTATTATGTGAAAGTTTAAAATGCCTTTCTATCAAAAGGTAAATTCATCTTTTATGTACATGGAAAAAAATCGAATATTTTATTATTTCGGAAATGCATGCATGCCATTGCACTTTCAATAATTTTTCTTGTAAGCTTTTCGACGCTCCGTCGTTTGCATTTCTCATCTTTAACATTGCGAAAATTCATCTCAAGTGTGAGTCAACCGAATTTTTATTTTCAGACTGAAAAATAAATTTTAGTGACTAAAAGATGTCGAAAAAGTTATATATGCAGGCATATTTAGGCCGTTTGACGGGTTTAACTTTCCAGCGGGTGCGTTATAATTTTTTACACGAGTAGGCGCTAGTCGTACTTTTTACGACACAATAATTTTAATCCTTTTTTATTATGGCAATTGTTATTTCATAATAGTAATAAGAGACACATCAGGAAAGCAAACCTTTTCATCAAAAGTGAAAATTAATTTCAATATTATTTGCAAAATCTAAATTATACACAAATCAAAGAAAGTAATAAGATTTAATAATATTATTTTATAAAAAAGTTTTATATAATGTATAATAAAAAAGATTATAATACAAACTAAGATTGTACAACAAATAGAAATATAAATTAAAAACTAAAAAAAGAAAAGTTTATATAAGAAACAGAAGATTTAAACAAAAAACGATAACAATACACCTTTTTGCGTGCTCAACGCAACAGCATCAAGTGATTTCATCAACAAAAATTACAACGATTAATATTTAAAACACATAAAATAAAATTTAGAATGTAAAAGAAATTATTCAAAATGGAAGGAATGAATGAGAACTCGTATGACGAACTTTTTCGAAGACCACTCGCCATATAGGAGTCCTAAAATAGCCAAAATTTTCTGTCAAGGGTAAGATTATAATTCCTCCCATTTTGAATAATTTCTTTTACATTCTAAATTCTATTTTATGTGTTTTAAATATTAATTATTGTAATTTTTGTTGACTCAATCACTTGATGATTGATTGATTGATTGACTTGATTCAAAATGGAAGGAATGAATGAGAACTCGTATGACGAACTTTTTCGAAGACCACTCGCCATATAGGAGTCCTAAAATGGACAAAATTTTCTGTCAAGGGTAAGATTATAATTCCTTCCATTTTGAATAATTTCTTTTACATTCTAAATTCTATTTTATGTGTTTTAAATATTAATCATTGTAATTTTTGTTGACGCAATCACTTGATGCTGTTGCGTTGAGCACGCAAAAAGGTGTATTGTTATCGTTTTTTGTTTAAATCTTCTGTTTCTTATATATACTTTTTCTTTTTTCACCTTTTAATTTATATTTCTATTTGTTTCTGTATTATATTAGAAATAGCTTCAATATGCGCCATTCTATATAATACAAAGAGTTTTAATTAATTTTTAACAAATAAATTTATAGTTAATATCTTTATTAAATTTTGTTAATTATAACTGCTATTGTATAACAAAGACTTTCTTCTTAGTTTCTAATTATTGCCCTTGCATTCGAAACATTGAACTTTTGCTCGAGAGTGACGCTTACAAGTATACTATGTGTTGCAACTACTGCATTTTATGGATTTTTATGATCGTCTTCTTTTGTTCAAGCACGAACCGCAAGCTCTTCTGCCCAATGCTGGTTGCTGCTCACTTTCCTTTTCTGGTTTTAATGCATAATTTAGACTTAAAGATATGGTAATGTCATATGGCTATGATCAGATTTTTTGGGCTCGAGTAATGAAGTGTTTTTTTTATAGGTCTGAGGGCTAAGGTTTTCAAGAAAATTCTTCGGGTTGGTGGATTATTAACAGGCTTATTACATGATAAATATTTTTGACAATATAAAATATATTAAATCTCCGTAATGGACACTGGATGTATAATTACCAAACTGAAACGTTAAGACGTGAAAAAATTATCAGATTACACGAGCGGGCGCGCGGCGTAGACTTTAAGACAGAAGCATAAAACAGTATGAAATCACCTTGAAACTCGGACAAACCCATTTAATCTTGAAACAAGGGGTCGCATGAAGGAATAGCAATGACCTCCAGACAGTTTTGACTCTGAATGTGAGAACAGGGTATGAAAATTCCCGTTTGTCCTAAAATTTGCGCAGGCCTGCCCGCTAGAAGTCTCTGAAGAAATCTGTATCGCTTTGAAGCTTTAGGACGGTCCTCGTACTTCTGAGCTGTACTTAGATGGAGAGGGCAAGGCTTGAATAGGCAACTCCACCTCCAGACTTCCACACCACACCAGCGAGTGAACTTTTGACTCACGATGTCAGATTCATCCTCAAAACAGGCCCACGACCGCGATGAATCTTTTGTGGATTCGAGTTTAGGACCTAGCAACTTCCGGCCTCAGACTTGTGGTTTTACTGCCAGGCTACCACGTCCGGCATGTTTACAGTAGATGCAATTATAATTTTGAATAAACCGTGTTTATAAGTAAATTCTAATGTTTGATCCTAAGTTTTCAAAATAATATAAAAGTTTTTCATGCCTATTCAGGATTTTAGAACTTTAAATTAAAAGTATTACTCATTATTCATTAATTAAAAGTATTAAATTAAGAGTATTAAACATGATAATTATTTCGAGAATCATTTATATTTTAAACAAGAAACAGATAAGGCAATTTCAATCAAAATATTTCTTTTTTTATTGCTATCAAATCACGAAACTTACCAATAAAAGCTTTAAAAACATTCCTATCACATGATTCTTATAGCACAATTTATCGAAATTTCAAAAAGTAGGAATTCATTATAAAATAAATTACTATGTTGATAACTGTGCTTGAAAAAGTAAACCAGCCACACTGGTGCTTCTTGAAAGCAATGAATTTATATTTTTTAACCTGTAAAAAATTTTTTTTCTGCCAATAAAATGTGGTTTTTCAATCATTTTAGCTTAATATTAAAGCATTTTTTATTTAAAATGTTTATGCTTGTAAATATTGTTGCAATAAACAAATAAATTTATGATTAAAATTGGGATATTACAATACCTATATAGAAAATACTAAAATCGCACTCATAAAGAAAAGATGCGATTTTGTGTTAGCACTGGAATCTGTCATTTGCTCTCTGCCATTTTCTTGAACCTTTAACTGAAACAAAATCACGCTATTCTGTTAACAAATGTATTCACAGATAATTTCAAATATGTAAGAATCGATTTTTAAGTTCAAATTCTTAATTTTTTTCTTTTTAAACATCTTTTTATCTCCATGTGTAGGAAATTAAATGTGTAGGAAATGTGAAAAAAATATAGTGCGGCCTTATTTCCGACAAGCTCGATGCATCGGAATGCATGAAAAACAAAGAGCAAATTCCTTTTAGATACTGAGGAAATCTGTTACACTATACGTCTTGTTCTAAATGGAAAATCCCCCCCCCCATGTTTTTCCGTTTGCATATATGCTTATCTTCGCTTCTGTAGAATAAATAAATAATAGCGGCGTGTTCATGGGACATTTTTCATTCCTAACGTTCTATTCCAGACTTTCGAATAGTTCTTGTTGCATTTCTTTCGCATCTATTTTGTGCGACAGATTTTAGTTTTGTACTTCAAAGTGCATACTGGTTACAGTGGAAAATGCTCAGAACTTTTCATACTTTTGAGAATGGACGGATTTCCTAATGCATTTTACGTGATTGTTTCGCTTTCTTGTTAATATCCCCATCTGGGAAATATTCATGAAGATTTTCATGAATGAGTCGAGAATTTTTTCTGCGAATCTTATAGAAATTATTCTATCCGCTCTGTTTGCTCCATAAAAACGCAGTTAGAATACGTAATTGTATGTACAGCAACTTTGAAATTTTGTGCGTCATTTTCTAAAATTCTGATGGGTAATTAAAAACACTTTTCCGAAACATGAAACAAAGATTTCATGGGAACAATAGGTGGTGGTTTTACATATCCTATGAGGGTCCTTACTTTTGTTTTTAAATAATTAATCAAGAGCTTATAAATTCTACTAAAAGCCTTATTTATATCATTATTAAAGGCTCATAATATTTTATTGAGACCTAAATGACTTACATAAATCATCATAAATTTAACATATGAGTATAGTTATACAGAAGAAACTAACCCCAAATCAACGTTTTTCATACGTTAGCTGTTTACTAAAAACCCTACTTAATTATTTTAAGAAAAGATGAAAAATCTTTACGTTGGTATTGTGTCTTTAGATAGCAAATTTGTTTGGCTCCAATTTACAATAATAGTTTTATTAAAATAGTTTAACGATAAGTTTCAGAATTTTTTTTTTGATGTTGTCCAAAAGTTGCCTAGATTTGACCACAAACAGTTGTGTAAAATAGACTGTTAACATCAATGGGTTATTACATCTTGATGTAGAAAAATTGCTCAGAAAGCAGATATTACCCCCTGTTAGTGTATACTTGGCTCAAGGGTGTTAGATTGCAAAAGAATACATCTACATCATTTTTCGGTTTTATCAGTATTTTTAAATATTTAAATCTTCGCCACCAAAGTTTATTTAGAATCTTGTGGCATCTCTGGCAACTTTTGAAATTTAAACGGTAATTTTTAACAGTTTTATTAAATATCTAAATTTTTCTTAATTATTTACTTAGTAATCAACTCAAATATTATTTGTCTTAACTTTTGATGTATTTTCATTTAATGTTTCAACTTTATTAAATTATAAATCAAATTAATTTAACGGGACTATTTACTCGCCATCTTGTTCCGCGTATGAATTTTTGTGTAAAAAGGTTTAAGCGTTGCCTCTCTGAAAGTATTCCTTTGTCTGAGTGAGATTGCTGTATTACACTGAAAGTAACCGACGCACGTCTGGAGGTTCTCGAGACCGTTGGGGATTTTTTCCCTTCGGTTCTCGGCCTCACAGGCGTGAATACAGTAGAATAAATCTGCTTTGTAAAAAATCCGCTAAAGATCTACAACATTGGATTAAAAAGGAATCAACAGGCGGCTTATGCTGTGAGAACCAACTTCCCTTTGTTTAGGGCGAATTGAGTTTGCGCTGAACTGAAGCTGATTTCTTACGCTTGTAATGGCGTTATTTATTATATATATGTCTACTATTCTAAAGAAGTTTGCAAAATAACTGAGGTATAATGTGCATTTCATATTGTGAACAGCAGTGATGGCTTCCAAAAATGGAAAGTAGTGGGATATGATGGAATAGGGATGAAATGACAATATTTCACAACACTGTTCATGATTGATTTTATTAAATCACCTGTGGATCTTTATGAAGCTTGCTGTTTGCGATTTTGCATTTTACCATTTTTGTTATGTGAGAAGGAGAGATGTGTGAGAGATTCGTGCTCCAATTTCATATGCAAGAAAGTCTGTCGTGTCAAATGCTAATCAAAGAAAACTTGGTCTTCTATGCCAACATCAGATGCAAGTGAAAATTTAAAAAAATCTTCAAGTGTGTTATACTGATTCAATATCCCTTTTCGTGACACAGAATATTACATGTGAGCATTGAATATAATGAATAAAATCAGTTCAGTTCATACACTTCATTGTAAAACTGTCTTATCTCTTGATCAGTATATTTTGAATTTCATAATGGCCGTTATGGAAGGTATTCGTTTTTGCATTTACTAATTTGTAAAGAATACTGCTAAATATGAATATATATATATACTATCTGTTTTATCATTGTGTGATTTCATAAATTATATTATGTTGTGTGCATCAACAGTAAAGTTTGTTATTTTAATATTCTTATCTTAAAAGTGTTGGCAGTTTAATATTCATAAAATTGTTAATAAAAAAATTTAAATTTTAAAACTTTGTTTTTCTTTAATATTTAAATTGTTTTGTTCAACGCAATGTATAAAAATGTTTTCAGCTATGCCTGCATCTTCGGCCAATAGACTGTGAAGGTAGGTGCATTCTTAGGCACAGCAAATTGTATATTGTTTGTGTTTCATTTTTTAGCATCAAGTATGCATTTCATAATTGAATAATAAATTTAAATCTAACCTTTGGCACCAATCAAGAATTAACATCCACAATTAACATTCTCAGGATTAACAATGGGACACTAGCATATTTAATGTAAGAAACATATTCTGGAAAGAACCAACAGATGGCGTAATAGGTCTTGACTCCTCTCCTCTGTTAATTGTACACATGTACCTGACTTTAAAAACAGGTTGTGTGTGTTGTTGTTGTATTCGTGATATGGTATAGTGTTGATGGGCTGTTATTCGGAAGTGTATGTACGCTCATCGTCCACCGCAAGAAATGTGTTCCTGTCTTCTTTTATGTCAATAAAGAGTAAGGCGCACCAGCGGAGTGATCCTTCCTTTGACTCCAGCACACTCAACACAGAAGGTCTGGTTACCCCCAATAGTCCTCATAACTGGATCACAACCAATAGTCCTCAAAAAGATAACAATAAAAGGACGCTAAAGCCATCAAATGTTTAATCAAAAAGGACGAAATCAAAGTATACGTATTATTTGTGAGGAAACAAGCTAAGAAGTGATACAGTATATAAAATGTCATACTTAGGTTCATGCATTGTGTGCAGGTGTGAATTTGATTTGAGAATTAAACCAGCGGGAGTGGTCTCCCCTAAACTTTCTCGTATACTCCTAACACATGCGGAGGAAAAATAAACTAAAAGGCATTAAAACGAACAAGCGTCCCTAATGCAGTGCAGAAAAAAAACCTGGGAGACGGAAGCTTGAAGGCGAAAGGCTTGGGTAGAAGAAGAAAGGATTCGGGCAAGTGAATCGCGCAATTACGCAATAACGGCCTCGCGTCACTGCTTGTTCAGAAAAGAGAAATAGGCGATTTGACACCTTTGTTTCGACCGATTGAAACGAAAACTGAATACGGATCTACAATTAATGTTAGCAGGCCTCATGCCAATTTCTATTTATCAAAGCCGTCGGGTTTACGAGTTATAATGTTTAGAAGTATGCGAATATACAGACAGTCAACCTTACGGATTTTGCCCAAAATTTGATATTGACCTATATTTCTGATAAAAAAAAACTGTGTACCAAATTTTATCAATCTAGCTATTCAATTTTTTGAGTTATAGTGTGCACATGAACGCGGACAGACGGACAGACATATTTCATTTCCCTTCGACGGAGTTTGTCCAAAATCTGAAAGAAACCTACAAATTACGTGTCCAGATAACATAGAAAATTTCATCCCCGTAGCTCTAATAGTTTTCGAGTTATCTTGTTCACAGACATGATTTTAAAATTGTATTTTCCGGACTCGGAGAGGTCTGAAACGTGGAGATTCGTCTAAATCTCGAGTTCGAATTTTTGGACGATTACAATACTTTCTCGTATACGAAGTATACAATACTTTCTCTTTGTATACTTCGTATACGAGAAAGTAAAAATATTTTCATTTTAATTGTGCCTAAAGGAGGTACATTTGAAATTGGAGGTCGAATTTGAGAAACAAGTGGTCGAACCTAGGAAACCAGTTTATTTAATTGGACCGATGTCACAGTTTTTTAAGCTGCTTTTCTTAGTTTAAAGTGTATTTCAAAGAAAGGCAATTACATTGTTCTAAAGAAAAATAAGCAGCCAAAAAATTCTTCTACTTCTTTTCCATTAAAATTTTTTTCCATCACTGTACATTAAAAAATGCCCATGTGGTCCTAATTAAGCAACCCTTATAAGAGTTTTCTGTAAGTACACATCATTTATGTATTCTGTACAGTATCAAAAATAAATACATAAATGGAATGAATGTCATTATAAGCTAAATTACACGAAATTGTTCTAGAAGAGTCATAATATTGTATTGTTCTGTTTTTCGATTATATATTTTTTAAAATAATCTGATTAAAAGAACTTTAAAAATTCAGACCTCATTCTTTTTATATTTAACTCATTCTTCTTCACATTGCAATAAAGTATTAAGATATTGTATATAACTATTAAGTTTATTACTACATTGTGCATTGCACTTAGGTTTTAAGTGACTCTCTTTAATCACTGATTATTGAGAGTCACAATGATTCTTGGCAAGGGTCTTGGAGTAGTGTTTTGTGCTTAACCCATTCAAAATTCACTACAAGTTTTCTTTTTGAAAATTACCAAATTTATTTCAAAAATGAGTATTAGAAATGTAGCTGATTATAAATATGTAAAGGGAAAAAATTAGCATTTTTTTTTTATTTTCAAGAAATTTGTGGTTACATAGTGAAACCAATGAACTGTAACCGGCTATTTTTCCTTTGAACAAGTCATCATCGAAAAGCAATTTAAATTACGTATTTACTTTATAAGTGTACGTGAATATTCCGGACATTCAACCTTTATGAAATTCAATATTACTTTCGAAGATTTAGTTTTTAAAAATACCGATTTGTGCAAGAACCTTTATCATTTTGTTTCTCTTAGAGATCAAAAGCAATATAGCTTTTGCAATGCCGATATTTTTGTGAGTACAAACGGTATTAAACTGGAATTTTTATATAAGTTGACCTATATGTCTGGCTCTTAAGTTATGAAAGAAAAATTACGCTACGTTTCACCCATGTTCAGTAAACAAATGCTCAATACGTGGTTTCACTGCGAAACTAATGAACGCAAAAGAGTTAAGCAAGAATAAATGAAATTCGTAATACCAACTCTGATTGCAAAATGAGTATGTTTAAATACGTTGACCTTATCTGCTTTGCCTTCGTTGGTGCATTCATTTGTAAAACCATTATATCAATTTAAAAAACATTTAGAAAACATCAAATGTTGAAAACTGAGGTAGGTTTTAAAATAAGATTTTCTATTAGGAAACGTAATGAATATTTAGTAATTGGGAAATCGAATTATCTTCTGTGAGAAGCTAATTAGCGTTATCACTGACCACCACCATCTTTCTCAAATATCTTTTGACTTATCCTCTTCTCTAGAGGCTCATACGCGCTGCTTACTGATTTAAGGTACATTAATCAGTGCAATCAACGTCTAGAAAAAGCTCTACAATTTGGGGAAGCTAATTATATAACAGTGATTAATCTGTTGTTATACTAAGAAGCAGACTTTTCCGATGAAAAAATATAACTTGCCGCAAAATTTTGGCTGAAAAATCGTCATTAGTAAGCTTTTCCGTGGCTGTTTAAGCTCACTGATACTAAGTTAGGCTTATTTAACTTTATTTAAAATATTTTACGATCCTAATCTTTATAATCAGTGGCAAGTCACGTTTAGGAAACGGGGAAAGCCTTTTGGTGCATCATGAGGTTGAGTTGAATAAAATTGAATGTAATCCTTTTTTTCAGTTGAGTTAAATAAAACTGAATGTAATCCATATGTTTTTAGTTGAGTTATATAAAACTGAATGTAATCCTTATGTTTTTAGTTGAGTTAAATAAAACTGAATGTAATCCTTATGTTTTTAGTTGAGCTAAATAAAACTGAATGTAATCCTTATGATTTTAGTTGAGTTAATTAAAACCGAATGTAATCCTTATGTTTTTGAAAGAAATTCATGTATTTAAATGATGTTTTTGAATTTAAAAATAATTTATTCTGTGTAATAAAATTCATATTTAAAACGAGAGTTGTTTAATTTCGTGCAGCTCTCTTCATAAATACATATATGGCGTCATTTACCAGTGATTTTACGTGCACTCAACTTTACATTTTTTACTATAGTTATTTTCCTTGTCACTTTAATGTGTTTTAAATGTGTGTATTACTTTTTACGTAATATTCAGCTAATTTCTGTTTTTGTCATACTGCTCATTATTAAAAGTCGTAATATTTTTTTCAACGTTAACTCAAGCATAACAATCTAAAAGTTATGGAAAAGTTATAAATGCTTCAATAAAAATTTAAAAACGAGCTAAAATAACTATTTTATTTATCACTGAAGCTGATAAATAAAATAATAATTTTAGCTCATTTTAAATAAAATTTAATTCTGAATTAGTACATTTTAGTAACTACAGAATAAATGATGCAACAGGATTAAGAGTTATAGAATTTTGGTTGCAAAAATACTCATGCGTACTCACTCATTTCTTACTCTTAATTCTGTGTTAGAAAAAACGATATTTTTGAATACATAATTTTTTTTCGATCCTACCGCATTCCTATTCCGCAAACTATTTGAAAAATAAAAACTATTTTTCGTATTTAAATATGGTGATTTGATTTAAATGATAAAATACATTAAAATGTACTAATTCACTGTTAGCTGTATGACCATAATTCTTGAAACATTTAAAATGAATTTAGAAAAACTTATTTCGAATGCTCAGAAGAATCTTTGAAGTTTCATTCTCCTTCAGTTAGAAAGGGCCAATAAACTTTAATTAATTTAAACGATAAGGTGCTTTAATTTTTTCTGCAGAGTGAAATGTTTCGTTCGTTTCAATTTCCACGTATACAATATCTTATGATTTTATAACATATCGTAAGATGACGCCACCTGCTTAAGAGCAAAAATTTCGTCTTTTCAAAATATATGTAAGAAAACTAATTATATATGACTATGATGTTCATCTGTCTTTTGACACACAATTTTGTGATGACCACGATATTTTCAGAACACTTATCATCATTTTTTTTCCACAAGAAAAATTTTTTTAAAGTTTCTTTCCTTTTCTTAAACAGGAAATGCATTCAGTTGCAGGCTCAATAGTTCTTGTCTAGATGTTTATTTTTAACCCATTAATGATCGCACTACCTTCTGTTTGTAGGAAATGGATAAAAATTTTTATTTCAGACGTATTAGACTCAAATTAAGAAAAAAAGTAACAGGCAAAAAAAAATATTGATTTTTATAGAAGATAAAAAATGTTGCGAAAACGCAACGTCAGGCAAAACCGACTACTTTTTGGATATATGAAAATTTTTCATACAATTGCTATGTAAGGGCACATTACATTTAATACAAATATTTGCTGCCATTAATACAAATATCTGCCTTAGATCTAATTAAAATCAAAAGAAAAATAGTCAGGAATAAATGTCAATTTAAGAAATTATTAAAGATAAACTTTCAACGTGAGCGAAAGACTCGCTTTTCTAGACTCATGCAAGCTTTGTCTAAGGTAATACAAAAATTAATTTAAAAAATTATTTTATAGTAAAAGAAAAAATTCGTTTCCCTAATGTTGCGAAAACGCCAAGTCAGTCGTTAATGGGTTAATATTTGAAAAATATCATTACGCCAATAAAATGAATTTTTTAAATAATTAAATCTATAATGTATACTTTTCAAGGAATTATAATAGAAGAGCTAATTTCAAGTGGTTTGTTGAAAAAAGCCTGTTTTATTAAATAGAAAATTTCACCTCCTTTACATTTTTGCTCCAAAATTGCTTAAACTGTTTCATTCAGATAGTTAAATTAAAGTTTTGAAGCATGCAAGACCTTACCTTTTAACAAAAGTCCAGCTCTTAAGAACTCGAAACATTTGTATATAATATTGAAGATAATAAGGTATGTGAATCTTTCTTCCAATTGGAATATATCTTCAGAGGCGGCGAAAGAAATTTTCCGCCCGGGGGGGGGGGGCCCGCCATCGGAGATGGGGGGCAATCAAAATTTATCTGATTTAGGTAACTTCAAAATAACACATAATAATTAATTTTGTGTTTAATTAAAGGTAAAGAAGTATTAATTAGCGAATTCAACTAAAATAATTAACTGGAATAATTAGTTATTTGTATAATGTCGGTGCAGTAAAAATTGTCTGACTGAACGACAAGCAATAATAGAAAATGAAGAATTCTGATCTTAAATCTCTTAGGAAATAAAAGTATCTCACCAATATAGGAAACAATTTGCAGATTATTATTTGAATATCATAACAAAATAAAATATTAGCCAAAACAAGTGAAAATAATTATTAAAAAAA
>BGPR01012293.1:15685-26921 GCA_013235015.1 Araneus ventricosus
CTGTATAACTTGGGTACTGCGAAACTTCTAAATAAAATGATTTATAAATCAGATAAAGAAAGTCAAAATCGCTCGAGAACAATTCTCACTCGAAAGAATTTCGCTAAAGGAGAATGCTCTGACAAAAAGAATACTTTTAACCTCAGTTGGGGGAATTGACTATAGTACTCCTTTATAAACAATGTTTTTGTCTCTCCAGAACTACTGCACACATACTACATACTGACAGTGGCGTACCGAGGGTAAGTGGAGCTCGGGCCATACTATGATTTTTTTTCTCCTCCACCCTCTTCATCATAAGAGGCCCAACTTGCGTAAACGGTGCTCTGGACATGGTATTTTCCGACTCCTTATTGTATTTGATTTTAAAAAGTGACTCAAACATATTAACGTTTTTTCCACGTGCCCAGTGTCGTAGCGTGGGTAGGTAGCACCCAAGGAGTTTGAATTTTTCTTCCCGGTCATTTGCTTAGCAAGAGGAAATGGCTCTCGGGACCTGGTATTATTTTCTCGCCCCCTAATCATATTTTGCTTTAAAAATTGGCACAAAAGCAGTGGTGTTTTATCTCCATGGTTCTCCTAAAACTGGCATCTGCTTCATCTATACTTCATTTACTGCCCGGTCACTAAGCCGCTTCACACTGATTAGCATCATTTAAAAGTTTTTAAAACTTAAACGAAACATCTCGTAGTAACTTAACTAACGTCATTGGATGTTTGAGTGCATGTTAAAAGATACGAAATAAAAATGGAAGATAAATGCATGCTACGAAATAACAGCGGAAGCAAGAAGTATACCTTGGCCAAAAAAAGCAATAATTTCTTAACTTTAACAGTGGTGGAAACACCATCATCCCAGTCTGTGTGTCTCTTCAGACGTGAGGAGGTTTTGAGTAATTTCTTGAGATAATTTTTGGGAGCTGGGATTTCAAATTTAGGACAATCTTCGTCGCCTTCTTTGTCGATTCGTCTGCCGCCTCATTTCCGGCGATGCCAATATATTTTTTACACAACCAACTTCGATGTCCGGGTTGTCTTGGAGTGGCATTTGACAGCCTCGGATGATGGAGTTCCTTGGTTTGGTGATATAATTGTTTTGAGGACTAATTCGCTGTCACACAGTAATTTGGACCTGTCTTTCTGACCGCTTTCCCAGGAGATTGCTTCTTTTACTGCCAACCTGAGAGACCGTGCTATGAGAGTCGAGTTTCGCCACTCATTCTTTTTTGTAATGAACCTCTGTCAAAACCGCAAAATACGCATCCAATTTCGGTGTTAAGTTTTGAATCATCTGAGAGGATTTCTTGTCCATTTGAAGGCGATATAACTATTAAATGATTTGTTGTTTTCTAAGCTGAAGAGGACTGGATGGGTAAAGATTGGTGAAGAGGGTTGTTCAACGTACTTACAGCTTCATACAGTAAAAGTTTTTAATTTGTTTTTAGAATCTGGAAAAATAATTCAAAAACTGTTAACTTAATATAAAATATAAAATGCATCAGTGTTAAGTACTGTGCTCGCCAAATGTAGCAACCCCCCAGAAGTAGGGTTACTATTTTGCAACTGCGCAGGACATGCCCGCCAGAATCAGATTTGATCGAGACATGGTATGTGATGCAACGCTGAATTAGAATAAACCGCATTATTATGGGTCATGACATCGTCATTTCTCGTCAAAGTTCTCACCGCAATCAAAATCTTACAGTCCATGCCTTTTAACTTTTAGTTACACCACAACTTATTTTATAGTTACCCCGCAAATTAGAGCTATTGCTAGACTGCAATAATCGGTAAACAGAAAAATAAAACAAAAAATAAATTAGTAACATCTTTTGTGTTTGGGAATCAATTTGAAATCTTTTCTAAAATTATTTTGGATATTATATGCTTACTAGCTGCGTGGGTCAGCTTTGCACGGGCTATCTCGAATAATGCATCATTCTCTGGCGGATAGGGAAAATAAGGTAATGTGGCATGTGCCGAACATTTTCTCCTAAATAAATGAAGAGAAAAGAGCAGTTCAAACATTCCCTCCGCGAAAACGCGTCGAAATCGGCCTATTTAAAAATTATACCGTTATTTTGTAAAAAAACTTTATATCGTGTCGTGGCGAAATGAATGGCCACTCCGATTCCGAATTTTTTTTGTCTAACTTTAGTACGGAGGGAAGGAGGTAACTCTGCGTTGTTCGGGATCCATATTTTTTCATACGTCCTCCTCCACTTTATATACGCATAAAGCGAGATGCAGTGCATACATGAACTCTCAATGTGAAATGTCACGGAAAACGACATTTTTAGTAAAAACCCTATTTGAGCGATTGAATTTTTCCTGTTTCTTTGTATCGATTACCAAAACCCGCACACAACGGCATCTACATTGCAGTGTTGAGGGATCCATATTGCATTGTTGCTGTTTTCAAAAATGAAACAGACACACGCAATTAAATATTTGTTTAAGCAATGAAAACGGTTTGAATTGCCCTGCAACAATGAAAAGTCTTGTTATAAATTAGTTTTTAATTAATATCTTTTTCTAATTAAAATTTCGGAATTTAAATGGCCAAAATGGATTCCTTGGATTATTTCCCATGTTTCGGCACTTTCCGCGAGCTTCTCCGTTCAGCGGTTCGTGAGAAGTTAGCCGGACGTACATACATACAGTCGGATTTTAATAGTGTAGAAATATTTCAAAAATTAAATTACATACCTTACCTTCTTTCATACTTTGCAAATTGATTTTTTTTATTCTTTGAATGAATGGTGTAATATAGTTTCATAATTTAAAATAATGGGAATCACATATTATCGTCCGCATATTTAAAAACTGTGACAATGACATTTTGTCTCGCCCTCCTGCCGGTGGATGGCGCTGCAAAGACCTTTGACTTTCCGTAGAAGAACCAGAGACAGAGTGACTTGAGCCTTGGTGTGAGAAGGCTGGCTGGTTTTCCTCTCACGGGACGAACAAAACTCGCCATGCTTAGCGAGTTGTATATATGTATATATTAGTAATATTAGTTAACGTATATGTAATATTAGTTAACCGAGAAAAATTCTATGTGGAAGATGTGTGAAGAAATAAATTTCATTTAATTCAACTTTGCCCAACGTTATTTTAACCATCATTTTCACTTCCTGTGAGCTAGCCGGATAATGGCGGCTAAAAAACTGAAAAAGGAAAGAAATATTCCGATCATAAAATATTGTATTAATAAGACTTTTTTTATTTTAAACAAGCAGCCTTCGGCAACCATCTTGTTCGCCGGGAATATGATTTCAATTCAATCTTGCGTCATTTTATATTCATGGTTCTCTTAGAAACGAAATTTTAAAGTTCAGAATTTCGAAAATTAATCAACATTCTTTGATATTTTTTTCTGAATTTCATTTACTTAATCTTTTTTATTCCGTTCTCTCAGCCAATTCCGTT
This sequence comes from Araneus ventricosus, assembly GCA_013235015.1. Lineage (NCBI taxonomy): Eukaryota > Metazoa > Arthropoda > Arachnida > Araneae > Araneidae > Araneus > Araneus ventricosus. The sequence goes on from BGPR01012293.1 coordinate 19,118, forward strand.
TTCAGTAACAAACGAGAATCATTTAGGAAATATTCTTTCCCTTGCAGCCATAAATTGTCACTAATCTCTTGTTGGATAAGACTGAATTACGATGAGAACTTAACGAAGATCTATTGTAATGGTTCGTCTTTGACAGGACAACTATTTTCTGCTAATTCGTATTGCTAGATTGTGTTGCTGCGGAATAGTTGATTTAAGTGAGATGCGTCCCTAAAGAATCAGGTTCTTCCTCCTTGTTTGATTTGATATAATTCAACTGCCGATACTTTAAAAGGCGGAAAATGAAATAATTTTTCTTATAAAGCTGTCAAACTTCATCAAGTTTGTTTCGAGTGATTGATTAAACAGAAATCATCACTATAATTATAATAGATATTTCGTGTTAAATGGCTATTCTCATGATACTGCTTATTCTGATATTGTTTTATAAGTTTTAAATTTTATTAACCAAAAAAAATTAAATATTTACTTAAATAAGATTCTTTCGCATAAGGAACTTAATAAAGGATTTGAATGATCTAGTGTCATTAAACAAACAACTATTATACAATGCTACGTTTAATGGAAAATCAGTAATACAGAATATAAAATATTTTGCTCTTTTAAAAATCTACATACTACAAAAGAGTGTCTTGCGTACAAATTTTGTGCTGCATTTAAAGATTATTCAAGATTAATCTTCATGCTTTATACAAATTATATTTCTATTTGTAATAGAACTTCTGTTTCAGGATTCTGTTGAATTATATTTTTCTTTAAAACTGCTAATTGATTCCTGGATTCGATCAAACCGCAAAAATTATAAAAAAGCATTTCTTAAGTCTATAAAAGCTAATCAAAGAAGAATTATTGAACATGTTTTTAAGGAGTTATAAAAAATTTATATTTATTTTGATATTATTAGACTAATACTTTTCAAGAAGATCTTCAGAAATTTAATTCTTTATTTGGATAAAATTGTTTTTATTTTCGAATAATGTTTTTTCTTTGATTTTTCTTTGAAAAAACACTGAATTCTGAAATTTCTGCTGTGTTTTTCCTAAGTAAGATTTGAGAGTTAAAGTTTACACATCAGTGTATCGAAATGATTCTAAAATTATCTTATTCATGAATCTCAAATAATCGTGGTTTTTAGCAGTGGATTTTCATTTGAAGCACTTTATTAATTAAAAAATTATATATATATATAAAATATATTATATATATAATATATATTATATATATATAATATTTTATAGTGTTTTATTATAGTATTAAAAGCTTAATTTAGAAATAATATTTTCACTTTAAATGCGGGACTTTCATTAGGGTAATGTTCAAGTTCTGACAATATTTATAACTATTGAATTGGTATAAGCTATATACTTTCTCGTTTCTAATCCTGATGGATTTTGGGGATTTATTCCTCTATTTTTTCGTTTTTCCAGCAATTGGTTTTCGCGGAGGATTGGCGCCACAAAATTCAAAATTTAATGCGACACATATCAGTTCCCAAGTCTGGGAGGCATTTGATTGTTGGAGTTCTAATTCTTTTTCAAAGTGTAATAGTCTTTAATCAATCTATCTTTTGTATTTCATTTGTATGATTATTGATAATGTAATTTGATATATATATATATATATATATATATATATATATATATATATATACATTTAAGAAACAACCACATCAGCAGCAAAAGCTATACATGAAAGCAAAAAAAATCATAACCAACAAAACGTAGAGAAGCAATGCAATAATCTGATCGAAAGAAAATACCGAGAGTTTCAATAGCGATAAAACTTATATAAGAATAAACAAATGGGGAATAATAAAAATAATATAAAACGCAAACATAACGAATTCGCAATAAATGCTGAAATTCTAGGAGTGGAAATATATCAAATTCAAATTTGAATGGAGAGACTAAAGGATGGAAAGTATTTCAGTAGAAAAGAACGGATGTTCATCAGGGAAGGTGAAATCCGTACTAACTATCCATACTAACCATAGAATAATTAGAAAAATCTAAACACTATCTGCGAACAGTGTTAGCTAAATAAAGCTAATAGAACAGTGCCTTAACTCCGAGTGTTAGGATAGATAAAAAGCCAAATATAAAGGCCCAAGTATTAAAAATGTTCATTCCATAAAGCGGGAAGATGCAAGCAGCATGAAAGAATACACAGGACTGATCGCGTCGTATTGGGGAGCGGATGTTTTCAAAGTATCAGATTACCTGATTTCGCGCGTAAGCTTTGAGTTGGGGTAAGGTTCAATTAAGATTACGATGGAGACAAAGAAAGTGATGAAAAATATAGACAAAAAATTTTAAAAGCAGAGTATAGACAAAAAATGAAAGAGAAAAATTATAAAGTTAATGGGAAAGAGGTATAAATTAAAACTTTTTTAGAACCGCTAGAATAAAATATTTTGAATTCCATTAATAAATAGCTGAAAGATACAATTCTTAGTTAATCACATTAGACCTATCTGACTTTACTGAACCTACCACAATTTAAAACTGCGCCAGCATAGCTTTAATGTGCAATCCTTTACTTAAATCTTAAAGCCATTGATTGAAGGTTCGTAGAATTAAGTAGGAATTTTATTGCTATTACGATTATTTCTAAGATGCTGAATTTCTTTTTTGATAGAATTTTTATCGTTTCATGTTTTATTAATCCTGATGAGTTGATTTATGATAGTGTTTTTGTAAAGTTTAGAAGATATATTTGAGTTGCAAAAAATATTTCTATTGACGTGGAATTTAAACTCGTCTCTTTTGTCATAAATATCTATTTTTAAAGTATTTTCCAATGAATAATTAGATCCAGAAAAATAACAGGTTCTTGAAAGTTATTGGTTTGGATTAATTTAAGTTCAGTTGGATACAGATTATCATAAGTTGCAGTGAAATCTTTTTGGTTGAATATAATAAGGTCATCAATGAATCTAAAAGCTGAATTCAAATTTATAGCGATATTTCGTTCAAAAAAGTGCAGAAACAAAGTGGCAAGTAGACGTGAAAGGCTGGTTCTTTGTGGGATGCCTTTAATTTGATGGAAGATATTTTCTCCATTAAAAATAAATTTATTATAAATACAGTAATTTGTAATATCTTTACAGTAGGTTATTGGGATGTTTAGCAAATTTTTAGGTCGTAAAAATAATTCATTAACACTTCTTGTAGTTTAACTAAGGGAATGCTTGTGAAGAGATCTTGGAAATCATAGGTTTCTATTGTATCTATTTTATTACTTTTAAGAAATTCGATAACTTTATTATTGTTTTTAATTATCCAGGTAAATTTTCCACTTCAATAAACTTGAGGATTATATTTGGAGAAAATATTTCCTTGCTTATTCATATAGGTATTTGTACCGCAAGTTATTTATCAAAATTTTATAGGCTGTGTACGAAATTTAGGATAAATATCAATATAAGGCAGGCTGTTATTGAAAATGCGGCATCCAATTTTTTTGTTTAAAGCTGAGATTCTTTTCTTAATACTAATAACAATAGATTTATTCAGTTTATAGTTTTCTTATGATATGAGTTCTTTATCTAATAGTTCGAAATAGAATTTCTTGCAAATTATTCCGAAGTTGCCCGCCACCTTTTCTATAGGGGTTATAATGAAATGTTGTTACAGAGTTTCGATTTTTTCCTTGATACTTCGGAATTCGTATGTTTCATTATTTGAATTGATTTGTTTGTAATTGTTTTTTATGTAATGTTTAAAATTGAAATATGTTCCATTTCCATTATGTGAAAAAAAGTACAGTTTTATCAAATTTAGTAGATAATTTTAGGCAAAAACTGTCTAGGTCATTGAGAAAACTTTTTAAAATGTTTTTTTATGGAAATTTTGAAAATAGGACGAAATTTAGTTCCTTTATTCATTAGTAACCTTAATTCTTCGTTGGAAATAATATTTAGGTTGCATATTAATAATATTAGGTGTTTGTGGAAAAGGATATACAGAATTTTTATATTCTTCTCTATTGCAATGACATTGGATATTAATTCTATTGGTTTCTATGTTTTTACAGAAATAATTATAATTGAAGATCATTCTTCCTAACGTTGTGCTGTATTTCAGACATTTGTATATTTCAATATTTTTTTAGTTGGGATAAGTTGGAATATTCTTTTAGTGCAGAGATTAATTTAAATTTATCGAATATTGAATTTTTGAAGTTAATAGTCATATAAATAATAGTTTGATCTGTCTTTTCCTACGAATCTTTGCTGTCCCTGCTTTAAAAAGATCATTGAGAAGAATAAGAAAATGTTGATCATCAGTTTTATAAGTATGTAAAATATTTTCAAAATTATGGCAGAATTTATTTCTAATTGAGAACATGAAGTTTTTAACTGGTTTGTAGTTAAAACTCTTATTGAAATCATTTTCAATTCTTTTTAGCAAAAACATAAGCAAAAGAGGTTGCAGAGGTAACAGGAAAAATAGAAAACATTATAATTGTTTTCAAAAGAAGAACTGAATAATTTTCTATTTCAAGAACTAAAAAGTATTGATTGATTGCAACAAAGTCCATAGATATGTTTAATTTTTCCGTATGGTCTTAGTATATATTTAGTATTTCTATATGAAATTCACAACAAGGTTATTCATCCAATTTTAGGAACAGAACAAAAGGCAATTCAGTGTAGAAGATAAAGGAAAAATAAACGTATTTTAATTAAGGTCCTTACAACATAACTCTTCGTCTTTTAAATTCTCATTATGTTGCGCTGCTTCCAAAAGAACGAATTATTTTCGAGTTTTTTCATGCGTAGTTTATTTTTTTATTCTCAACCCTTAAGAGATATTAAAATTCACTCAAAATCGGAAAAAAATTGAATAAGAAGTTGAAAAGTATGGCGATTTTCTGAAAGTGAAAATTCTAAATATATTTCGATGCATGAATGCTAACAGATCTGAAATGTTTTAAAAGCACTTGAAATTGGATGATTAACTTACCTTGAAATCTTTTGCAATTAAAGATAATTAGCTAAATTTTAAAAGAATTACTTATTTGAACTCAGCAAATTATAAGATTATTAAAACCCACTTGAGGTTTCTTCAGTACTCAGATTTGCTTTCGGTTGAACAATATTGAATATATAATTTAAAAACTCTACGCTTTTACGCTTGCATAATAACACCGGGAAATTACCTCACAGAAGCGATGCATTATTCAAACTATATGAATTTACATTTTATTCCCTAAAGCAAGTATTCAAATATGCATAATCATTTTCAAGCTAACAGAATTAAAAGAATTTGCAATAACAGAAATGAGTTTTCAGTAGCTGCCGGTAATTTTCTAAAAAAATCTCTACTGTAATTCTTTCCCGTAGAATATTTACGGCGTTGAAGATCTTATTCTTGAAAGTAGTCTTGAATATAAATATTAATTTATATAATAATTGTTATTATTATAAAAAAATAGTGGTTGCTACTTATATTTTCTAATAATTTCTTTTTATTTTACCATTTCCTTTTATTTATTAAGGTATTAATTGAAACTGCAAGTTTTTTTTAATCTTAAAAAATATGGTTGCCCGCATTTCCTTTTTCTCTTTCTCTTTTCGAATAATAAATGGCATCGCATCCTAGTTGGTTACATTACGATTGCTAATTTAAGGCGGGATTATCCTTATTCTTTGTCTGTGAGTTGAATGTGGGCATTTTAATTCTTTTCAAGGGTGGAGTAAGTTTGAATTTTTATTCTTTACTAATATTTTTATGAAGATATTTTTTCCGAAAGGCTATCAAATTTTATTTCAATTTTGTTTGCGGTATTAAGTTTATTTTTTCTTTCTGAAAATTCTTTTCTTGTTTACTTATCTTGTTTGTCTTGCGGTTTGGGAAATTTCGGGCTATGAAGAAGCTTAGGTGAGACTTAGGTCTATTTTCTTACAGAAAGAGTTCCCAATTTAATTGAATCCATTTCGAATTTAGTCTATAGCCCTTGAAAAAGTGGACTAGAATGGATTCCTTGCTGTTTAATTCGATTCTATCAGTGTTCATTTCGTGTTTTTTACTTTATTTGAATTATTTTTAATAATTTTAAAGTATGTTTGATCAGATTCACGTAACTGTTAAGTGAAATTTTGGCTATTAAATTTTCCCGTTAATGATAATACGTTATCTAACTTGCATTTAGATTCCGAAAAGTATAGTATCATTTTTCTGTTATAAATATGTTATGCATTTTCTGCCTAAAAGTGCTGCCGCCGAAATTGTATGACGCTGTATATGTATAATTTCTTTGTTAATGAGCAAAATAAATGAAATCCATTAATGACAAAGATCAGAAAAATGTGTACTCAGAAATGTATTACGTAGTTATGTATTGTATTGAAGCATCGTTTTTGAGCGTGAAAGTTATGTTTCTATTGTTGAGAACAATATGAAAATATTGTTGCAATTCATTATCAGTGCTTTTGTATATGACCTGGATTTTATTGCACATGTTAGAACTGTGCTGCAAATTGCAATTCATGTATTTATCTTTTAATTTTTCTGAACAGAAAGTCAGAACGTCGAATAGTTATAAAAAATTTCCCCAAATAAAGAAGTATTCTATTCATGAAGTGGTAAAATCACTTTATATAGAGAAAAATTAAAAACATCCCTTATGCTTTCCTAACAATAAATAACGTAACAATATTTTTATAATATCTTAAATAATTTAAGACAGTTTTCTGCTTTTTAATGCAATTTTTTCCAGTAGTAATATTAAAGAAACAGAAAAGTTCTAATGAGGTAAAAAGATAATTTTGCAGCTCTTATGCTAATGGACACAACTCTATTATAATTGATGTGACTGAGAGAAAATATCATTTATTTTTTGACACTCTCATCAACTTTTAAATCACAGGTTTTTCTTTACTTCAAGCACCTCACATTTCTTTTTTCCTTCCAGAAGTTTACCAGAGTGTCTCCCAAAAAAGTCATTTCCAAGAAGGTCGTCAGAGCGTGAAAAAGAAACGAACTTTAGCTGCGTTTTGATTAATGCCCATTGTCGTCTCATCCTTTTTTATATTACTCTGGTTTTTCACATGAACCGAATTTCAGAATATTTTTTACTAATGTTAAGAAAGAACTTGTCATTCTGAATTTGTGTTGAATAATTATCAGATATTAACACCATAACGGAAATAAACCATAACCTGAAATTTTCAGTTTTTTATGGAATTCTCTCAAATTAATGGTATATTTTTGTTTCACATCTTAGAACGGAATCATGAACTTAAATGTAAATTGAATGTATTAATAGGATAATGATAATAAATTTGATGGATAGAGGAATAAAATTGCAATTAGGAAGAATTGATACGAACCATTTTTATACAGAAGTATCTTTTATAATCCTTTATTCACTAAGCTCTTGATGCGCAAGAATTTTGAAATTTTGCAAGCTTGATTGATTCTTGATGACGAAGAACTATTTTATATCTTCGTAACTTCTTTGTCAATTAATCAATTGGTTAAATTAAATTTTTATCCCCCAAAATGGGTGCTACCTAGTAGTGAATTTGAAAAAATATGATTTCAACATCTCGAGTAATTATTAATGGGAATGTGTGTGTGTTGGCGCTCTACAGGGCAGACCGCTGGACATGCAGCTACGAAATTTGGCACAAATATACTTTGGAGGGCGGGAATGTGCATCTCCGACCCTTTATGTGAAATTTTATTTAGAATTTTAATCAATTAAAAACTAAACGAAATTTTTCAGTTTTTCCTTAATATCTTCGAAAATATTACAGTACAAAAATCATTTTTACACCATCTGAAGGTACTAAAAA
>BGPR01012293.1:26931-45488 GCA_013235015.1 Araneus ventricosus
AACTCTAAGAGTATGCTGCGTAAAACCAATTTAAATTTCAAAATTGTCATTTTTAGGGGTCATCGTAGCTCAATGACTTCCTTAAAAAGCTAGAAACCAAAAGTAACTAAAACATTTCAAACTCTCTGAAGTTACGCGCTTGTTTAAGCTTTGAATGAAATTCTTACTTGTAGTTATAATAGTTCATATTGAATTTACTTTACGTTTTTTTCGCAAATGGAATAAAAAGTTGACATTCTTAGAACGATAAAGGAGGAAACCCTCATCTTATCAGAAATGTTTTTGCTAAGAAATTCAGACATTTGTAACTGATGCTGGAAATTTTACCTAGTTTAATGAATAAAGATTTAAATTTTATTAAGTTTTCTGATGGATTATGAATACAGAATGGGGAAGTAATTAAGTATGACTTTGTTAAAAGTGAATCAAAAGTGCTGCTTTATTATTGTTAACTGTCTACTGCTGCTTTGCTTTGATTGTGATTTATTATAGTCGTTTCACTTATGATTCCGACTTCGAAAATTAATGTTGAGTGCGGATTAGGTTGGATTGCTTTTGTCAAAACTGAGGTGGTATAAATCTCTAAGAAAAATGCATAGAAATTCTCTAAAGCAATGCTTATTTAATTAAACCAGACCTGTGCATACTTGATTACTATCTAATTTTAATAAGAAATACAGGGTGAGTGAAAATGAATTCCCACATTTCAAGCTTTACTGCGCAACAGGTAGTTGCTGCGTTTTTCTGAAAGATACATACTTTCAGTTTTGAATGCAAGAATCACAGAAAATAAATATGAGCTGTTTTTCTTATTAAACTCTTTTACTAAGTTCGAAATGTTTCAAGCTTGTATGTATGTAAGGTTGGAATTTTGTGATCGATTTTTCACTCACTTCTTAAGGCACTAGAGTTTTGAAATTGTGTATATTTATTTGATCTTGATGACAATGCAATATTTTAATAATTTTAGAGCTTTCAATTATCAATTTTTTGAAAAAAATCGCAAAATTGCGTTTCCTTTCGGTAGGTTTCAGTGGCGCCATCTATAGTATTTTTGAGAACTAAAATACTTGACACAGTAATTTAAATGTTTCAATAGAAATAAAAATAAGTATGTCCAATTATTGATCTTTTTAAAGAAATTATTGCTGGAATTAAATTAAAGAATTATTGCATAGGGCCCATTACATACATCCTATAAGAATATTTTCAATAAAATATTTGCTTTAGTTAGTTGATGTATAAAATATTATAATACTGAATTATGACATAAATAAAAGACTGAAAACTGGAAAATAATAAATATAGAAAAACGCTTTTACCAACGCATCAAAAAAGAAAATAATATTTTTTTTCAAAAATATGGAGGTAAAAACAAAAATCGTAAAAGCGTGAGGATCTGGGAACAATAAGAGAAAGATATAAAACCACAATGATTATCATAAGGAACGAAATTTTATTAAACATTCATCATATAAAATATATTATAAATGTGATTACATTTTTAATTTACTTACAGCTTTTCTACTTGCGCCTCACAATTTTACGATTTTTGTTTTGACCTCCAGGTTTTTGAGAAAAATTATTATTTTCTTTTTTTAATGCTTTGATAAAAGCGTTTATTTAGTTTTTTTTATATTTATTATCCACATTGAGTTCAAAAGCCGATAATTCATGTTCATGTATATAATTTCTTAAAGTAAATCTATTCACGTTCATGTTTAGATTTCAGGGACTTGATTAAACGCAATAAATATCCAATGAAAGTTAATTTTTGAGACATAAAATTTAATAGATCAAAATAACTAAAATCTTTGCGGTTTAAGACGGATTGAAGGAATGGTTTAGAGCCTGGCTCATTAATCGGAGATATTAGACTAGGTATGAAGATATACTTTTTGTTCGTTTTACTACATTGGTTGCAGTATTTATAAAAACATGATAAAAAATTTTCCGCGTAAAAAAATGTTTTTCTAAACATGTGTTTCCGTTCCTTTACAAACACTTGCTATAATAAAGTTGAAAATGCATCGGTTACCTTTATGATTGCTATGAATTTGTCCATTCATTAATAATTTTGCGACTTCATATTATACGAATTTCTTTCGTTTGTCGACTTAAAGCAAGATTGCAGCATCTTTATCCAGAATTAAATATAAACGAGTTCATTTTCTTTTCTACTGTTTTTCTCTTTCCACTTTTTCTTCCTGGTGCACACTAAATCTTCAGCTCTGCCAGCCGAAATGTCCCGAATACAACGTCTCCTTGTTTATGACATCATTATCTTGCGTTGCGAGACGAGAAATACAATGCCTGGAAATAGGACAATACTCTCTGATCCATTGAATCTCAGTTGCTGCAAGCAAAGCATTCCCTCGAACCGTTTAAATATGCTTTTCATTTTAATGCTTACTCTTCGAAGCGTAAATGCAGATCCCAATTAAGCAGAAAGTCTTGAATGGATGTCGTGAAATATAAGACACGTCGAAAGTCATTTGAAGATGGAAAATATTCCCTTTCCTTCGATACCTTATCTTCTTAGAATTATCGAAATGAAAACTTCGTGCTTAAAGAGTTATTATTGTGTTTAGAGTTCTTTAGGAATTCATAGTTTGAACATCGAAGTTTATGGATGTTTGAAGTGTTTCAATTTCAGCTCATAAGCTTCCAACTAGTTTCCTCTATTTTTTCCCCTGAATTTCATTTCAGTTTTCCAAATATTGATTATTGGTTTCTGAAATCAACATAAACGATTGAATTTTGGAAATTTACATCAGCATGAAAGCGCATTAATAATTATATGCTACAAAAACTTCTATATAATTCTAAGAATACTCTTAAGTTTCTATTGAATAATTAATTTGTTTCATTACAATATCCATTTTACTTTGATCTATTCAAGACGATGTTTTAGACGAATATATAAAAACTGATGGCGGTAGTATACAAACAATAAAAAATACTTTATCATTGTTGGTTTCTAGGAACCTTCCCCTCTGAAATGAGAATGAAGAACAAAGAATTATCTATTTTATAAAATGCAAACCGACTAATCTTTGTCGCACTTTTTTCTTTTTTCTGTTCTGTTCTATGCTAGCTGTCTGAACCACAATTTATTTCTTCTGAGTTATAGTGCTTTACTATTATCTCATTTCTTGAAATACAAATGTATAAGCGTTGAAATTCATCAAAAAATTTAAAAATAAAGAAAAAATTGATATTTATCATATTATGGAACGTTTCATAGTGATAGTCACATGGAATGATAATTTTTACTATATTTTAGTAACGATAAAAGAATTATTATCGATAGGCTTAAAGCTCTTGTTTAATCGTCACTACTGTCGAGATGTTCCTTTTCATTACAACAGAAATAATAACAGTGTATGAAACCTTTTATCCGATTATCAAACTTTGTATTAACCATTGCAATTTAATTGAATTTTTATTATTAATAAAACAATATTTTCATCTTAGAATATTTGCAATTAAAGTCTCAGACCCTATATAAACAAAAACGAATGGAATTAGTGGAATTTTTTCACAAGGACTGCCTACAAATGATTACAAACCGAAAGGAAAATCAAGCGATTGTTCCTCATAAATGCAAATTCTAATTACACCGAAACATTTCTTTACGAATACAAATAAACTCAGATTCTACATTTATTGCTTCAAAGAACTTATTTTAAAGCAAAAATTAATGGAAACACCCATAATTTCAGATATATTCATAACTTACCGTCGTCTGATGGAGATGAATTTTAAAAAGGATTTCTTCTTACGTTGAAGATCATCATATTTAAGGAATGAATGTCTTAGAATATTTGGAATTAAAGTCTCAGGCCCTATATAAATAAAAACGAATGAAATTAGTTGAAATTTTTTACAAGTACTGTCTAGAAATGATTACAAACCGAAAAGGAAGTAAAGCGAATGCTCCTTACAAAGAAAAATTCTAATTACACCGAAACAATTATTGACGGATAAAAATAAACGCGGATTCTACATTTAATGTTTCAAAGAACTTATTTAAAAGCATAATTTAATGGGAAGACATATAATAAAAGAAATAGTCATAACTTAACGTCCTCTGATGAAGATGAATTTTAAAATAGATATCTTCTTACGTTGAAGATCATCATATTTAATAAACAAAAGATATATTTTTCAATAAAATTTGCATACCTCTTACAATATTTGTAACAAGATTTAGTTTAGTTTAGTTATATTAACGTCCCGTTTTGAAGCAACACGAGGGCTATTTTGGGACGGACCTCGTAATTTTGAACCTCGGTCAGATGACGAGGACGACACCTGAGCTGGCACCCCCCTCTCCAAACTTCCACGCCACACCAACGGGAGGACGTTTGACCTCTACGTATGATTTAACGTGCAACAGGCCCCATACACGGCGGATATTCAGTGGAATCGGGTCTCGAACCTGGAACCCTCCGGCCCCAAAGCCGAGACCTTACCACTAGGCCACCGCGGCCTCATTTGTAACAAGAATAAACTTGCAATGATTGTTTTTTTCCTCTCATTTAACATTTCCAATCAGATTGGAACCATCGATGATGATTTTGAACCAACGAGGTACCAAAAGAGTGATAAGTTTCATTTTGCTAATTAGGAATTTTATATTCATACGAGGGAATAATGAGGAGTGATGATGATTCTTGAATCAGCTGCCCTCAACTCTGTCCTTAATTAGAATGTTGCCATCCATCTCATTAGATCCCTTCCCTTCTTAATTGAGTCTCATGACTTTCTAACTAGTATGGTGTGAGGATAACGATATGAGAGAAAGTGTCAATCTGAATTATAATCTTCTATCAGTAGATTAAGTAGTTTTGCATTTATAACTTCTAGCACTCGATTTATTTAAATTCACGGTAATAAATGTCTTTTATAATATGCATTCATCGAAATTCATCAGATGTATGCTAAAGATAAATTTAAACGCAGAGGCGGCTTGCCAATCAATAGTTGTGCAGAAAATGTTGCAAAAGTAGAAAGTGCCGTAGGCCTTGCTTTGAAATTCCCCTTGTGGGGAAGCTTCATGTTGCGACTAAAGTTTCTACACTTTTATCGAATTTGCAGGATGTAATTGAGAAATAGATTTATTTGAATTTTGTAATTCTATATGAAACCTCCGAATACTCTGAAATGCGGAGTACAGTATGGTTGGAACACCGCAATTACCATCATGAACGCCGATAATCAAGCTAAATAGACATCATTATGAGCATCCCAGACATGGATCCCTCTCAAGCAGATATGGAGACACTAGCCACACACACCTGCACATGGCCGTATAAACCCACTCATTGGGTGTGACTCCGCAAAGATGTATGTCCCATCATCGGCGATGGGGCAGTTAGCCAGCCATCGGCTCATGTGTCGTTCTTGTTATCTGACCGCGGTTCAAAATTACGAGTTCCGTTCCAAAAATAGTCCTCGAATTGCTTCGAAACGGGACCTTAATATAACTAAATAGGGTCTCAAGAGGGTCAAAAAGTTGCATACTTATTTGGGCACCTCCTCAGATTTGTATTTGAGGTAGTCTCCCGGAGGGTCTCTGATTTTACCTAAGAAACCATGAAATCTGTGTGAAGAAAAATGAAAATGTTTTCTATGGATTTGCAGGGTTATTTGTATTTCTGCAGTCCGAATAAAGCAACCGTTACACTTTCTTGAAATGATGCATATAATTCTAAACTTCAAGAAGAGAGATTTATGTCACGAAAGAAGTTACTGTACCAGTGAAAATCATCCAATCCCATCATACTTGTACATGTCTCAATAAAACTGTGTTGCATAAAATATAACTCACAAAACAGCTCTCAAATAGGAAAAGCTTTCGTCATTTAGCTTCTCTTATGGTGTTATCTCACTACCAGATATTTCGCAGTTTTAGGAGATCAGACACGCTTCTCGGTCCTTGGAACCGGTTTTATTAACTAGGAAAGCGACGCCGAATCTTTTTCGTTTTGTTGAAAACAACCCGTCGAAGACTCCGGTCATGAATAACTGAACCAATCAGGTTCGACTTGCCAATGACGCCACTGACAATTAAGGCTCGATTTCCGCTACACAGAGGAGTCTTTTCGCCATCGTCATGGATGCAAAAATGTATGGTTGGTCTGCTGAAAAAGAGTCGGCATTAATTGATTTAATTCAAGAGAAGCCGGCTTTCTGGAATCCAACTGATAAAAACTACATTCATAAAATAATCTATTTACTTTTTTTTTTTATCAATTTCGTGTCAAAACTTCACATTTTTTGTTTGATATTTTTTTTCTTGTTTATATTTTATAAACATTCAGTAAATTTTTAATTCGTATATTATAGCTATATTAAGCAAAAATTAAATAAAATAGAATGATTCTTTAAAAAAAGTAATGCACCTATTAGTTTGTATGTATGGACATTATTATACTTATATAAAGTGCTATATGACATAAAATTAATTAAAATAGAGGCTAGTACTGCTCTATAAAAGCATTTCTATAGATAACCAATCTTTTATAAATGGTCAAGATATTATGATGAGTCCTCCAGAAGCTGCAATTTCACAAGAAACCAGGAGACTCATTAACACAAAAATCTTTTAATGTGTCGTTTCCCAACTTTAATATTCGCTAATCTTACATTATATGTATGAAATAAAGCCATGAAGAAACAACTATGATACATTTTATATTTAGTGTTATTGAAAAATGTACTGTGTTAATATATTTTTAAAAATTTACTGGCGGTCCATAGTACCCCATGGTGTGGACCATGGTACTCCGGCCTTGGATACAATAGTCCACTTTGCGACTAATTATTAAAAATAAATATTAAAAATTATACAAAATTATAGATTTAGAGAGTGTGCAATATAAACCTTAATATGTGCTGAATATATATGCATTTGTTTTCAAGCAAAAAAAATCATTACTTTGAGAATAAACATTCGAAATTTACAAAACTGGTCCATTGTCCCCTATACGTGCTGTATATACTGACATAATTTTTTTTGAATGGCTGAATGTATATGCAAATACTTAAAGCATCCCTATAGGAAACGAAAAACCTCATAAACCCTAAAGATAATTAATTTTAGAATTAACAGTTATTTCTAAGAGTCTGAAGATGAAATATTGTAAAACATTGCTCCTTACAAAAACCGAAACACTTGTGAGCACTTGACACATGTTCATGCATTTAATTTTCTGAGAAGTGGCATGTTAAGGAAAAATGAACTAAAACTAACTAAAAAAGAATTTGCTTAAGGTGTAGGAATGCATTTTGCAGGTTAATATCAAATCAATGGATCTAATTCCTGGACAAATAAATGCATTGTATCCAAAACTGGTACCGTGGCCAAAAGTAGAGTATCTACCAGTTATGTTTTTATTTACTACTTATACGTTTCTTCAGGGATCGTTTTCTTCCTTATACCTATGTCGATAATTTTTATAAATAAAGCTGAAACACCAATTTTTTTGTTTGCTGTAGAAATCAAAACTATTGAAAATATTTTCTTGAAATTTTGTTCGCAAATACAATGTGTCATCTGTGCATTCGCGGTAATTAATTCTTGACCGTTATTAATTTTTTAGAAAGATTCAGACAGTGAGAGGATTTAGTGAATTATAATATTTTATATAAAAGTCATTTTTACATTAAAGATATTAGACTAGGAAGCTCTTCCATCCCGAGTAACCCCGGGTTTATCAGGTGATATCAATTAATATTTCAAATTATATTAGAGATAAGAAAATGAAATCAGACTTCGAAAGTAAAATATTCCATTAATTATTAAGAGCATAAGAGATTTTTTTTCTTTTTGATATATTATCAATCTTATATGCGAATGAATTTCATAATTCATAATTTCATCATTCATCTGCATCCAAGTACTGGTATCCATGGGAGACAAACGCAACAGCAACAAACGACAAGCACTAAGTCAAACACGGAAATGAAAAGACAGCAAAAATACAAAAGCAGAAAAAAAAAACCTCTTTGCATCGCCTAAAAGGCAATTACACATTTCAACTGTAATACCTTTTTTGGGGTTGTTAGATCTTCAAGAAGGGGCGTTCCCCCCTACGCTCAAGGACACATTGAAGTAGAAACCGTTGTCCCTTGACGGTGAAAACTGTAGTGAGATACAGCCTTAAGAATTACATTTTAAATTGCAGAGTTCGATGTGGCTCACGGCGGTTTACAGTGCCCTCTGGTGAAAAACAATCTGGTCTTGACAAAAAGTCATATGATATCATCTTTCTGAACTTCCGATATCTTTCAGAATCTTAACGGTATTCAACTGGAATCTTTATATAAACTGCCTATATATATATGGCTTTGAAATTATAAAAAATAATTATGCTACGCTTCGCGCATACGCAGTTAAAACTTATTTCAATTTTAATCAAAGATAGAAAGTCAACGTACGAGTTTTCAAAATTCAGAAAAAGAATAACTTTTTGTTCATTAAGTGAAATTTTATTTATTTATTTTTTCATAATTATTTAGAATTTCTAGAGCACTATTAAATTTATTTTCTTACTAAATTGCTTTCAAAATTCTTTGGTAATATTTTATCTCAAGTTTTAATGTAACCGAAAAAAGCTGTGTGTGTGTGTTGCGGTAATTTCCTTGATTTTTGAAAATATTTTCTCTTGGACAATGAAATTTATTTCAAAAATGTAGGTTAAGATATGAAGTTAAAACTATTCCATATTTTGGTAGAAAAAAAAGTTTTATATTTTCAAAACCACCTTAACATCTTTAGAAAATAATTCAGATCATAAATTATTCATTCCAAATATGAAATATATTTGTAAACCAAAATAAAAAATAAAATACTAGTGTCGAATAGTAGTATAGTAAAATAATTCCAATGAGATTGGAATTCTAGAGAGAAAACGTAATTATTTGCACTATTTTTAGAATATATGCTTGATGTATTTTAACATTTGTTTAAGAGAGTACTGTAATCCCAAAAACACACATAGCCAATACTTCTCTTCTTATTTTATAGACTTAATAGCTCTACCTTTGCTGACCACCTGGTTCGCTGGGAATATTGATCGTGTCGCATTGCAATTATACCTGTTGTGCATATATAGACATTCGTGGTGCCTTTAACAGTATGTTTTTAAATATGAAAGTGCGATAGTTAATTAAGCCGTGTTGTTTCAGTAGTTTGTTACACATTCTACGCCTTTTCTTTTATTGTGTACATGAGCCACATTTATGGGGTCAAGCCACATGACGTCCAAATTGCCTTAAAATTCTACTGTTCACGTCATCCATTAGCTATTTTCCTGTTGTTTTACGCAGTGTTGCAGGTTTAATTTCTTATTCTTCAAGCAAAATTAGCAGTTCTTAAGCTTTTTTTCTTTTCAGACTTTGTTAGTAAAGACTGTTTAGATTTAATTTTTGTGAAATGTTTTTTCTTTCTATTTTTGTTTCTAATAGTCCAGGATAAGTTCTGGCCAGAGAGGAAAAGTTTATTTGACCTAAAGTCGTTTCTCCTCGACAGAAATCTTATCCTAATTAGAATCCAAAATGGAAAGTGGCCTTTGACGATGTTCTCCATATGGATTCTTTCTTCCTTGCTTTTTTTAATCGTATGTTGTCAATTTTGTTGCGTTTTATTGTCTATTTTAATTTTGTTTTTCTTTCAATTGTTCCAACATACGTAATATTTAGCATGTAGGGTGTATTACTTAACATCTTATATCATCTAGTTAATAAATACCGCCCAAAACTTTCTGGAAATGAAATAAGAAACTAAGAAATCACTACAACATCGCCAAACAATGAGAAGAAAGAAACAGAATCGTCATTCCTTAGTTTTCATCAGCGGAACAGACTCACGTGTTTAAAGAGACGATGAAAATATTGCTAAAAATCATGCATAAACGTACTTTTATATTAAAAAAATGTGAAAATTAACGAAAATTATTACGAGATAATTAATTTTTAATCTTTAGAATGTTAAGCGTTAAATTTTAAGATGGTGTTAAAGTTATTTCCATGTGATAATATTTCCGAAAGTTAAAATAATAAACGTTAAATTCTGGCCTAATTTTTAATAATAAAAATTTAAATGAAAATCTCAAATAATCACTCCAAGATGCTAATTTACACCCTAGAAAGTACAGATGTGCTAACTTTGATAGATATAGGCACTACCGTACACATACCCACGATTTCGTTTTTATTTGTAGTCGAATTTTCAATGCTATAAGATTCTACTAAGCGATTCAAAATTTTACAGCTTTTGCGCATATATTTTATGATTTATTTAGATTTTTTTCAACAATCAAAGATGAAATATAGGTATTCACAAATGAAGATTTTAAAAGATTTTTTTTTCAATTCTCAGTTATTTTCGCTTGTAGTGGCTGAATTATAGCTCATGCAGCATTTAAGTGTTTTTAAAAATATCTTTTTTGTAATATTAACTTCGCATTATGTTTAATTTTATTCATCAGGTAATTTTATTGGCAGCAGTGTAAAAGCCCGATGGTATTTGTGTTTTTGAATTTGATTTATGATTTGATTTCCTTGTAAATAGATCGTCAAAGTGTTTAAAATAAAACGCTTTAAAATGGAGGATTCGCATCTCTTATTTGATATGCAAAGTAAACTTCTGTTGCTTCTTTCACGTTTTCACAACACGCATTTGAATTTAAAAATCCAAAGCTTTTTTCCTATATTTAAAGAGAGGTCATAATTTGTGTAGATATTTATTATTATGAATAAGAATAAAAGCTCCATGCCATAAACAATCATTTCTTCGATTTTTATATGCGAGAAATAGAAAGAAATAGGTTTAAATAGATTTATTTCGCACTATGTATTATAGAAAAATAGAAATTAGCTTACAATTTTTATTAAAAGTTAATTCTATTTATTCATCGTAATTGTGATTTCAAATTTTTGTGTATAATATCTTATACCTGTGTAATATACTTTAGCAAATCAGAAAATTAAACTCAAAGTATTAATTTTTGAAAACAAGTACAAAGATTAAATACTTGAAAAATTTTATATCATATTTAAATTCCAATTCAAAAGGCAGCTAATATCAGTTTTTCCTATACAGATGCTCAAATTTGAATGATAAGGTACAATATTATCGAAATTTTCTGTATGATGATTAAATTCCTAAAAATGACAGAAGCTACCTTGCATTCTTAAAGATATGTTCACCCTATTTTGTGCCCTAGAGGTGAAAAAAAACTTCATCAAAAGAGGATGAAAAGAACGAAAAATAAATCTTCAATTCATTTAGCAAAGCTCCAAGTGCGAGTAAAAAAAGTAATTATAATAATGGCTGGAGTGTCTTATTACATCTAAAAAGTTCAAAAGAAAAAAGGCTCTATACTGGACAATTTTTTGTTTACCTGCATAATTGTACAGAATGCGCTTTCGTAAAAGAAACGAAGAGCATCTTCTGGCGTTAGGGGGTTTTTACCATAAAATGAAGATTGAATGATGGAGCTGAAAGGAATTAAGTCCCAAGGGGATATCGTAAAAATTAAATTTGCGCTCTTTCTGTAGCTTTTTTACACCGCCGAGGGACATCTAAAAGTTTTACGCAATGAAAAAATAACAGATGCATCGTCTTTCTTAACTTTTTCCTGCTTTTAAGTTAGGCTTTTAAGGTAAGAGTGCTTCGATACTATTATTTCGAACCATGTTAAGCAGCATTTTAAAAAGTTACTGGAGTGTAGAAAAAATAAATTTGTATGGATTTAACATAACAATTCAGATAAATTTCAGCTTCTATGTTCAAGTGAGAAAAAGTACGTATTGTCAAAACGCAAAGTAAAATTAGAATGAAAAGAAAACTTTTTTTTACTCTTTAATAAAATTTCCTTCTAATTAGAAAAAACTTTATATATTTTTATTCACTTTTTCCTAATACCATTCATTAATTTTCCATTTAATTTAGAATTGCATCAGTATATCTGATTATCATGGAAAGCAATTTAAATGTTTTGTATATGTTTCTTATCAAAAAATTTCAATACTCTTTTTTCACTTTTTTCCAAATACCAGTCTTCTTCCTTAGAATTGTATTAGTGAACTATATAAATTGGAAATTATTTAAAATAATTTTAAAACCCATTATCATTAGATTATCATTTTTATATGTTCAGTGAAGATGTTTACGTAGAGAAATAGGTCCCTTCATTGTTCTCGTAAATTAGTAGCTTTTTTCACCACTTTATGCAGACTTCTTTTCTTTCCTATTTTCTTGTATACGAAGTACACAAAGAGAAATTATTGTAATCGTCAAAAAAATTCTAACTCGAGATTTTGATAAATCTCCACGTTTTAGATTTCTCTGAGTCAGTAAAACAAAATTTTGGGATTATGTCGGACTAGAACATATTAACAAGAAAACGGTTTGAACTAGAAGGGTAAAATTTGGTATATAATCTTTACACCGAATTTGCATACTTCTATGAAAGGTAAGATTTTATGTCCAAGGGAAGTTTGTCTTTGCGTTCTCATGTGAACAAGATAACTCAAAAAATCAAATAACTAGATGAATAAAATTTATAACACTTTTTTTTATCATCAAAATGGTAGACATACATCAAATTTTGGACGAAATCTGTCAACGCATTGCTCCCGTACCTGACGCCATTTCGGGGGCATGAAACAGTGTTCTGTCGCGTGGGAGGGAAAAGGAAAGTTCGGGTTTTCTTCCTTTATACCAGTGGTATCAGTTGTTATTTTTCTAATTTATTGAGTTTAAGAATTATTGTGTTCACATGGATGCGGCTATACAAACTGACAGACAGTCAATGCGATGCGACAGACAGTCCAGTACCTGTCTTTCACGACTTGCCAGCTTCCGCCTGAAATGCCTTACATATTCAGAGGGCAACAAGATCTGCCCTCTCTGCCCTAAATTCCAGCAACATCAAGCATCACCTAAACACATTTTGGCCTGTCTAGGACTTCACTGGGTAGAAATTTATTCTTCTCCCCTTTTAGCCATTGATTTCATCAAAATCAACGGATTTCTTGATCTGGTCTGACTCCGTCAAACTCGATTGGAGATTAGTAACAACAACAACAACAGAAAAATAAAAATTAGTGTGTGGTTTTCTAAACTTAATTGCAGACTTGTGAACAGTTTTAGTTTCAATCGGTTGAAAAAAAAGCGTTCGTATTGCTTATTCGGTTTTCTTCATCATACTATGACGCAAAAAAAACAAGACATATTTTATACTTTCTCTGCTTGGCACATTTTACTGCCATTTGGCGTATTTTATTCCCGCTTATGCTGTTGCCTCTTTCGTGTTGCCGCAGACTACAAGGACAATATAAATAATCCTGTTACTCAGGAACTTTCCTAACAACTGCAATTTTTATGCGGCGGGACCTGGGATCACACCTTTGTTCGAGAGTATACGAGAAAGTCTATGTGAGATTACTCTCGCTGGTTTACCCTTGTGATGATCTTCCAATGCTAACACACTATTATAATATTTTAAGAACTCAAGTATCAGTTAATCAAAAATTTTAATTAAATTTCAGCTCAGTGGGAAGGGGGCGCCACTTGGTAACAAATTTCAGAAAAGTAATAATTTCAATTTACTGTAATATATATAATAATGATTTATAAATTATTTTCTGGTGATTAATACCAGAAAATAATTAAATTAAAAAATCTACTTTTCAGTTCACTAATAAAAGAGTTATTTTTAAGATTAGTTTATTGAATTTATTACTCAAAAAATCGAGACTGGGACCTACTGCGAAAAGAATTTCATATGATGAGTGTAAAAGATTGACAATAAATTTCGAAATGAGTTTTTTTTAATTTTTATTTTTAGTATATCGAATGAGCAGTAGCGCATTTGTTTTGTAAGTGGAATATTGACTGTAAATTATAAAACGTATTTAAAAAATATTTTGACGGAAAAATTGTTCAAAAATACATAGACGTTCTAAACGGAAATATCTGTATGATATTCAGTGTGTCGTGAATCTAAGTAAAACGGTTAACACCCTAATTTCCTTGCATTCACATTAATCACATGTATTTCGCAATATACCAGGTGTTTGCTTGAATGCGAATATATCAAATTTGAAATTTTATCGTTTTTTATTCACAAATTTCTTTCAAATCATAGAATAGAATAAGGAAAAATTTTCAAAGTATATTGAAGAATGATGGCATAATTTTGCTAACTGTAAATTTTGCAAATGTGATAAGTACATCGAATTTTAAGTGGTGATGTTCCAAAGCGATTTGTTTAATAATCAAGAAATTTCAAAAATTATTTATACATTTTGTATTTGCTTAAATAATGGAGAAACTGTAACATGATCACCTACATTTTAAAATGAAAATGATAAAAAATAGAATTGTTTGTACTCTCAAATTCAAATTCTATCAATTAAATTATGACAACTCCGCAAATAATGGTCATACATTATTGGACCCATTTCTAAAATTAATAAAGAAAACTAATAATGTTACAACTGTAGTTTTTTCAAATGAGAAAGCAAATAAAAAAGTTTTTTTTTCAGATAGGTGGCGTACTTTTAAGTTTTTTAAATTTGCAACAGCAAGAGATTTCCAAACGCAATGGCTTCAGATCAGCAGAAGCCGATAAGCGTTTTCTGGTTTCATTTTTTAAAAATTTTTCTTGAATATCTCAATAAGTATTCAGTTTAAGAATTACAATTGATTTAACAAATCAGATATCGTAAAATACCCTACAAATACATGCTTTTATTTTTCTTCTATTTTACCAGTTTCCCAGATAACGGCTCTCAAATATGGGAGATGTCCAATAATTTACGACTACCTAGATCAACGGATAGATCATATCTGTAAGAGTTTGTCGAATAGTAGTTTTTTTGCCTCTGACATCATCGTACCAGTGTAGGCGAATGCGTAATTGTTATGAATTAGTTTTATGTAAGGTTATAAATAAGTGTAGCGTGGAAACGCGTTCAGCTAGGAGGTTGATTCTGGTGTCATTTTAAAGAGCTTGATTAGTGTTATTAGGACCCAAAATGAGACAATAAAACTATTTATGAATATAAGTAAAAATCGGTATCAAATTGAAAATTTCAAACTCCGCATGTTTTTTGATTATAACATGTAGAGTTTTAGAGGGTATAACATGTAGAGTTTCTTTCGAATTCTACAATACTTACAGAATATTTGACAATATGTAAAAGAAACATTGATTAAAATTTGAATTATAAAATTTGAATAATACGGTAAATATGAGCATTTGTAGTAAATAATGTTTTACTGCGCATTCGCGAAATGTAGTTCTATATACTGTCAACAGATGGCGCTATAAAAAGCTACTCTAAATAAAACATAAGAAAGGCGCAGTTCGGGTCCACGCAGTAGATTTTTTGTGAGAACGTCGGGATAAAATCATAAAACAAGTGTTTCGTATTAATATGCAATTCAATTTCAATCACTTCAATACAATATTTATACAGAGTAGTATAATGATTACAGAATAGATAAATCACAAGTTTATCGCATATAGCAAGGGTCTGTGGTAGCTTGTGATTTATCTATTCTGTAACCATTATACTACTCTGTGTAAATATTGTATTGAAGTGATTGATAATTGAATTACATATAAATACGAAATACTTGTTTTATGATTTTATCCCAGCGTTTTCACGAAAAATCTACGGCGCGGACCCGAAATGCGCCTTTCTTATGTTTATTTTTTTGGTTTTTTAGCACAATGACTGCCGATCCCGCGCCAGCGCGTGAAGTAGCCGCATCGCCAAGGAGCCGATTATGTTCTGGCACGGGAAATGCTACGTTTCAATATTTATTCTCCGGTTAACGTTCTTGATATATATGCTGTTATTGGCGTGTATGAAAGGTTAGAAACTGGTTGTAAATGTATGCGGTTTCGAATTTTTTACTTAGTGAAAACATAACATGACTTGTTTATTTTTTTTATAGTAAGTTAATTTGCATATGGGTACAACTTAACTATCAACATGGCTTCAATGGCTATTCGGCAGTCAATGTTTTAAACTGCATTTTATTGCTGTCCACAAAGAATCTATCCTTTCTACGTGATAGATTCTTTATATCAAGTTGAATCAAAGCGCAAAAGACTTCAGAGATAAAGAATTAAAAACACTTTTGTGTCCTTACCGAAACCTATATAAACAGCAGTAAGAAATAAATAAGTAAAAGAAAAACCACTCCAATGTACTTGCTGGGTAACCAGTTGAGCTTCGGAACAGCAATCAGATAACTGAAGCGAAAAAAAATCTTCTTTTCAGAAACTTTCGGCAATGAGAAAAATTGGAAAATCAATTGGTTATCGTGTCTACCCTGCTTCTATTTGAAGTAGAGTTGGATGGTTTTAGATATCGGGTCCTTGAACCTGTGCATTAATCTAAGAAAAGTTAAAATGTTCTGCCTTCCTTGATCTGATGCTTCCTGTAAAACGGGCAATAGATTAATCGATATTAAAACTATCTAATATCCACTAATTGCTTAGGATTCAAGAAGTATTTGAAGAAATATCTTATGAGAGTTTCACATACACATATTTTTTATGCCTTAGGGTCTTAAAATTTCTCCACTGATTTTCTAATGCAGAATATTTTATTTACGCTCTTGTCGCTGAAACAAAATTGAAAAACAAAATTGTCGATAAAAATAAATAATAAGAGATTGAATTTGAAATATGTTATACACCAACAACAATTGTTTGCGAATCATAAGGAATTTTTTAAAATTAGGAATTCATTATTGTTCAATGCAACACTATTTGGCGCCAATACACTCAGTTTCAGAAACCCTGTAAGATGAATTCAGTAATTCATTATCTTTTAAAATATATATTTCAAATAAAAAAGATTATAGATATATTTTTGAAGAAAGATATAATTTTTTTCCAATTATATATATACTTTTAAGAAATATATTTGAAAAAAAAGTATACTGTTCTTTAAATTAAATCTAGAAGAAAAGACTATTTTTTGTACTATAAAATTTAATACATAATTATAATATTTTTCATACAAAGAGAAGTAGTAATACCTGCCTTATATCGTCAGAAAGTAACTGAAATATTTTCTTGTATCTTTGAATTTTATTCCAAGCTGGGTATTTTTTACATTTAAATATATCATTTTATTATTTGTTTTTTAACATATAAATGAACCATATAAATTCTACATATAAATATTTAAAAAATACTTGCATATTTTACTTAAATTTTCTTCTTAATATAGTCGTAAAAAGTGACGACTCCGCAATAACAAAACAGTTTAAATATCTCCATTATAACAAAGCGTGTTTTATAAAACCCACAAGAACTGAATATCAAATCATCTAACTCTTCATAATTTAAACAAAGACATACCATGTTTTTCTAGGACTTATCTCCCTAAAGCTTTCTCTTTATTCACTTCCTATAATAAAATTTGAATGAATAGGAAACAACACTTCTTACTTTGTAAAAAGAGTTTAAATGTGCATACTTTTTATTCAAATAATAATTAATTTCATTTTTATTCTTATCTTCTGAGGTATATTGGAACGTGTATCAGATATTTCGTAACATAAGCTGCAATAAAAGAGACTACTTCAAAGAATTGCATCGTGGCTGTGTCAAGAATAGCATGTCAGTTAATTCTATTATGCCTAAGTTAATGTTAATCTAATTTCAATTATAATTTTTCACTGGTAATGATTTTAAAATAAGCTTACCCTCGAGATTAACAAATTAGAATTTCTCGATCGAAATTCGTTATTAAAAACTGCTAATGTTGAATTAACTTTCAGTAATTAAATTATGACGCATATTTATGGTAAAGAATATAAACTTTCTATAACTCTAGATATTAAATTTTCGCTATAGGGAATCGCTATAGGGAAAGTATCTAATTGAAGAATTATTTTCAACCCTAATCATAGTTACATAGACTTCTGTATAATCATTGCACATTACAAGGATTTTAATTAAAATATTAGATCATTTTAATTAACTCTTTAATCTCGAGGGGGCATTTTCCTCCCAGCTCCTTTAAAACTGGGGGTTTTGGAGAGGATGCCACATTGAAGTGGACTCTTCCATTCAGTGTGATCCTTACCCCACCATCACATTTCCCGTTATTCAAGGTAATAAAGCTGTCAGCGTCCTACTTTGATTGATTTCCTCGCGGTTTTTCCGAGAGGGTGGAACCCAGGTGGCCCTGAGCGAAACTGGCTGTGAAAAAGACCCCAACAAGGATAATTGGTACGCCTACCACTCTTATCAATGAAGCCATCTATCTACCCGACCACTCCTCAAAAGAAGGCAAGCGCCTCAAACTGTCCGTCTTAGGCGTTACAGCGAAACCTGTAGACCGCCCGGATCCGCCTGGTTAGGTATGAGAGGGTTCCTAAAATTTGGAATTTTCAACAATAAAACTAGTTGTTCCGCTTTGGAAGAGTATTAGCCAGGTTAAGTCAATCTTGCTGTACAAACCATCTCCGTTACTAAAATTGTTGAAAAAACAAAAGGGGTGATTTT
>BGPR01012294.1:0-45486 GCA_013235015.1 Araneus ventricosus
TCATTACTTCGTTCAGTTGCGTATTGCTATCAATACTGTAGACAATCCAAGGATAAATAATTTAACAGCTGTGGCACTATTCCTGTAAAAAAAAAAAGTCATTAAGATAGATTTAACAGTTTTTCAAAAAACAGATTTTTATCAATGCACTACAAATTAGATATTTTACTTGAGATTATTTTTCCATCTTTAAAATAATTCATTATTAAAACTGCACTAATGAATCTTTTGCCTCAAATTTATTTCAGATAGTTTCACTTAAGATATACTTGAAATTTAAATAAAATTAATTGATGAACTGATCATGAAATTCTGAAAATATTAAGAAATAGTGTAATTGTTATTGAGATGACACAAAGTACAATCACAAATCTTACCAGCCAGGAAGTGAGTAAAAAAATCATTTACAAAATTCTATATTTACAAACATCAGTGAGGTCAGTTTAAATAAAGGTATGCAAAAGTATACTTTTTTAGGTATGACAAGAGAAAGAATATTGATAAGTCTCAAAATTCAAACTTGGACGATTGGCGAATCTCAACTATTTTAGACCTCGAGTCGAAAAAACACAATTTGGGAATATGTCGTGTTGAACCGATAACTTCGAAAACTATTGGAGGTTACAGAGATGACAATTTGTAGTAGGTCTATATAGAAAAACATATTTGTAGGTTTCTATCGAATTTTGGACAAAAAATCTGTCCGTTCATCTGAACACTATACCATGAGCAAAACTTCAATAGCTAGATGGATAAAGTTGGTATATGTTTTATCATCAGGACTGTAGTCCGTTTAAAATTTTAGTCCCATCCGTCAAAAGGGTTGACTGCTGTTCGTACCACATATCTCATGTGGATACATAGCTCCTAGACGGTATGTGCGGATGCTGACATTAATTATAGATCTTGCCCAATTTTTTGTTTCAAGTGGTTAAAAATGGAGTTCAAATTGCTATCCAATTTTTTTTTACTATTATGGCAGAGATCTATGTAGATCCGTTAGTTCCACACAATTCATACGGGAACAATCTTTAAATATTCAGAGACAGCAAAGCGAGAGTCATTTTCACCTGTTTTCTTTTTGCTCATGAATGGCCTCCAGGGATGAGATTCTACAGCTTTTTGGGATTTCCACTTTTTTTTTTTATTTTGGGAAATTCCTTTTTTTCTCTCTCAAAATTCCATTTCCCCTCGGTTTCCTGTTTTTTCTCCCCCACAAAAAATTTGCTTTTCTTCCAAAAAAATTCCCATACACAAAAAAAAGAAACCTTATCTTCCATTTTCAAAAGAAAATTCTGGGAAAACATGCTCA
Organism: Araneus ventricosus; assembly: GCA_013235015.1. NCBI lineage: Eukaryota > Metazoa > Arthropoda > Arachnida > Araneae > Araneidae > Araneus > Araneus ventricosus. Next base: position 1,313 of record BGPR01012294.1, read on the forward strand.
ACCGTGGAGCTTAACTCCACGGGCTAAGACATAGCTGATTCATCTTTACTGACAAATCAACATTATATCAACAGCTCTGAAGGATGAAATTCCAACATTCATTGCACCTTTCAGAGAAGTATTAGAGAAAGTTTAGGGAGACCACTCCTGCTGGTTTTTTATAGATACTAAATATTGCAGTTAAGCCTCTTGAGTTGATGTTACAAGGAAAAACTCCATATCATTATTCCTTGTTAAAATTTAAAAGTAACTAGTTGCCTTTGGTGACCACTGTTCGATCATAATATTAATAACTCACATAATTATTATTTAAGCTCAATCATTAATGTAGTTCAAATGATATATAAAGGGGTAGAAAATCCTTTAACAATAATTTTGACTTTTTTCATATTATATTCAGAAGAATGATTTAATTTCAAAATAGGTAAAAATTAAAACAATTTTGAACAGAAAATTCATTTATGTTTAGCTCTCTGCATACTATCACTGAAAACTGAGATTATGAATTACATTTTCAGATGGAAGTTTATTACAGGAAATAAATATTAAAAAATAATGGAGAAACGAAATAAAATCAATTCAACATGATAATATAAATTTAAAATTATTTTTGTACAACTTTATTATCCACCAGAATTACAAGGACACAGAAGATTAATAGATTCACGAGTTCTGCTACATATTTTCCAATCTCAAATTACTATACTACGTTATTCCAAAAAAAAAAAAAGTGTTTTTAAACCATAAAGCATGTAGATCCAAGTGAATTGTAAAATCGATATGTAAACAACATTAACAAATGATAATGAAATTTAGTTTAATTCAATAAATTTATAATATACTGTAATGATATTAATGAAATGTTTCAGGTCAAAATCCATTTCTGAATAATTTTGCCTTACTAATAATGAAGGAATTATGAAAACATACAATTATCCTTTTACAACACCAAAATCGCACATGGAACTCCACTGACACAAAATGCATAGTTTAATAAGGTTTGATGCAGTACAGACCATTCATAATTGATATATTCAAAAATGTCATGCAAAATTCAGTCCACCTTTCTACATTTCTTCTTAATGAAGTAAACTTTGTTTTATAACGGAATATACATGAATAACTGAATACACTATAGCCAATTTTTCAGATACTTTTCAATAATATTTTTTGAAACAGCAGCAACTAAAGTAAGAATAAAATGTAATTAGCAACGAAATAAATAATTACAAATATCTAATTTTAATAACAAACATGCATATTAATAACAGTTCATATGAAAAGGAATAAATCTTAAGATGTGCACTTTTTCAACATATTGCGGATAGTTTGATCTGAAATGTATATAATATTAGAAGATTAATGAAGAAAAAAGTGCAGCCTGATACAGAAATATGATTAGATCACAGGGGAAAAAAAGTTACCTGGAATTCAAACACCGCTTGGCACCACAGACACAGTCGAATATCTTTTGGAGATGGCACATGCTCTGCAGACACCCACAGTAGTTCTCCTCTATGATGGCAAATACCTTTAAATACAGAATACAAATGAAAAATCAAATTTATTGCAAAATAAGATTGACAAAAAAAAAATTTTAAAATCATACAGAATTAATCAAAATAAATAACGAAAATTCAGGATGTTTTTTTAGTTAGTGAATCCTCAATCTGAGTGCCACAATTCAAGTTTTTGAAATTACTTTAGCACACATAATATAATGCCAAAATTCAAACCTGGCAATTTAGTCCCTACTAACAGAATATTCAAAAAGTTCTATAAATAGATGCAATAACAATTTTGAATCTTTTCATATGTCAGCAGACTTATTTTAATCTAAGTATGTATTATATAGGTCAGTAATGGTTGAAATGTTATACAACAATACACCTTTCAACATTTTATATGTGATTAGTTTAAAGTCAGAATGGAATAGGTTGAAATGCTAAAAAAATACCATACTCAAAACAAATGTGTAATTTATTGCTTATTCAGGAAATCATAGCATGATTACGGTAAAATTTTTGTTCCTAAATTATTTGTTTTTTAAATAAAATTTTCAGCATTCAATGTTTAATGGTGAGATGTTTTATCAAAAAAAAGAAAAATATTCACTTTTAAGAAGAGTGCACAGTATGAAAATTCCATTTTTTTTTTTTTTTTAATCTCTAATAAAGAATGAACTCTTAATAAGGAAAATGTCAACACAAAAGAATATTTAGCATTAAAAGGCATCTAAATCGGGTACTATTCTGTTTGAAGGGCCCCAACAGTTGCCAAGGTTGAAGCTTTGCCATACCTGGTGCTAACATTCATTGCTTAAATTTAGTTCAGATTATCACTAAGATTTGGCAAGTTTTGTCTGGGGTTTTGCTAATGGAATCTATATATATAATTCTCTTATGTGGCTGACAAAAAGGTGGGCCCTATTGTCGCGTTTGGCAACAGCTCTCAGAAGTTTAGTTTGTTTACATCATGAAGGAGTCGAGAAGCGGCTTACGTGTGATCCGTTGTGTTAGAAAACTATTTTCAGTAGTTGGAAATTTGTAAAATAATAAAAAAATAAGTGGTGCTTCTTCGGGATATATATTATCGAGGAAATAGTCGCGAACTGAACGGGAGTCCACATATTATGCAACAAATTATCAAGATGCAATGGCTATGTGAATGCTGGGATTTGGTAAAGCCAGATCTCTTTCTGACCTTTACTTGCAGCCATCTTGGTTTGAAGTTTTAAATTGCTGGAGGAGTATAGCGTCCTGAGACCGACCTGATATTATTATCGTGTATTTAATATGAAATTAAAAAGAACTTTTTAGAAGATATTTTGACTATGGAATATTTGGAACTGTTTTGACCTATATTTATGTTATTGGGTTCCAAAAGCGAGGTTTTACTCATGCCCACATTCTTCTAACTTTAGATTAGAAAAATTCGCACTAAAGATAGCATTGACAAGTTTGTAGGTGCAGAACTTCCAGATCCTTGCACTGATCTTAGACTCTTCCAAATTGTGACAAAATGCATGTTACCTTGGCCCATGTAGATATAAATATAAATTCTCCATGCATAGAGATGGACAATGCTGCAAAGTTTTCGAGAACAATTCAAGGATGATACAGAGGAAAATGTTAATGGATACCCTATTGCTCCTTAGAAGAGCCACTGAACCTGTCCAAGTAGGGAGTATTCCATCGATAACAGATGGGGTGTCCCATATAATCTTTGGTTGCTTAAAATTTAATGCACATATTAATGTTGAAGTTTGTGCCTCAGTTAAAAGTGTCAAATACTTATATAGAAATATGTATACAAGGACATGATGCAGCCTCGGTCAAAATACAAAGCGAGAAGGTGCTCTGGATCATGATGAAATTTTAAGTTTTGTTGAAGGTAGGTATGTTAGTACCTGAAGCCGTAATGGCGTTTAAATGAATTTAATTTGCCATGGAAATCCCACACTGTAGTCGCGTAGCTGTGCATTTACCACAGCAACAGCCGATTATTAATACCGAAGAATGATTCAAAGAGAAGCCCAATGATTAGACGAGCTGCTTTAAGAAAAACAACACTAACATCATGGTTTGAACTAAGCAAAATGATCCTTGAGCTCACAACATTTCTTACTCAGATATTCCACAATATTATATGTTTTGATAAGAGTACCACAAATTGGAAGAAGCGACAACGTGGTGGACAAAATGTTATTGGGAGACTGTAGTAGTTAGTATACTGGATACTGAGAGTACTTATTGCGGATGCTACTACTGTAAGTCTGGGGCCATTAGTTTTGATGATATTTTGACTGTAAATGGTTAAGATGCATTACATTTTAACAAGCATGTCAGGGTATGGACTGTGGTGACCAGCAGTGGCATGATGCTTTGAATGGCGTACACAATTTCAATCTCCGAGACAGTTCTGCGCATGCTGTTAGCAATGATTTGTGGCTTTGGAGAAGTGGAGGATGTTCCAGATTTATGGGTGTAGCATCAGTTTCACTTTGTGCATCGTTATTCTGAGCAGACTGGACCTCATATGCACTTGCAGATATTGAGGAACTGCTTACATCTAATTTAAGTCTCCAAAAACTGCATCTACCAACTGTAGGAATTTGCCTGCAAGTGTTTTGGAGAACTTTTGATGTTGTGGAAGAGCGACTAAAAGCTAATAGTATACTATGCAGTTAAATAGTGAACAGATGTTGGAAATCTTATTAAAGGTGCAGTATTACCTTAGCAGCTGAATACACCCAAAGTGTTATTTTTTAGATGGTCCTGCTGGGACAGGAAAAAACTTTTGTTTATTCAACTTTGCTTTACAATACATGGTAGGAGGTGATGATGTTATTCTGTTGCATCTACAGTATTGCTGCCTTCGATTAATAAGGGGGGAGAACAGCCATTCTGTTTTAAAATTCAATTGATTTAAAATGCAACATCTACTTACAATTTGAAGCCTAATACAAAATAAGCTGACATGTAACTGAAAACAAAATTAATTGTATGGGATGAAGCACCCACATGACACATGTTCATGCTTTCTTAGTTGTTGATAGACTTTACAAGATCTCACAAATGTAAAGAACCGTTTGAGGGGCAAGAATCATTCTACTGGGTAGGAGATTTCTTAAAGTTCTTCCAGTGATTTTAGAGGTTCAAGGAGACATTAACTGTCGCCAGCTCCTTGAAAACAATACGCTCTTTGGTTGAAATTTCCAGAAGTTATATCTGACAAAAAAAATATCGTGCCCTTGAATCTGAAAGGGATTTTTTGGTGCTTGGTTGTTGGACATTGGAGGAAAAAAAGTGGCTCAGCGATTCAGTTGCCTTTACCAATGCTACCCTTCAATACAGACCCTATACATCAATTGTACAGTGACATGATTTTTCCAGTGTGACCCCACAGGAACTTAAAGATCAGCTCTCCTTACTGTGGTAATAATGAAGCGATCCATGGAAATCAACAATAAAGTGTTGGAAATTTATGCGGGAAATGGAAACTGTTTTATACACAAAGCAGTTGATATGATCATGGTGAAGATCCTCAGATCAATTGACATTTCCTGAAGAATTTTTAAATTCTTTGACACCAACTAGTTTTGCCTCTCCCATATGAGTTAAAGTTGAAAATAGGCGCGTATAATGCTGTTGAAATTTAGCTCCCTATAAAGGATTATGCAGTAGTACTGCGCCTATTTATCACAAAATTGCAGCAAAACATTATTCAGGCAAAATCCATTGATGGTACAGAGGCGTTTCTCATTCCCCAAATCCCTTTGATTCCATCTCGAACTACTTGTCTTTCAAATTTAAGCGTGTGCAATTTCCATTCGTTTAGCCTTTTCCGCCAACCAAATTAATAAGTGTAAAGGCCAAACTTTTTGAAAAGATATGTTTGGTACTCAATGAGCCTGTTTTTAGTCATGGACAACTCTATGTTGGCTTATCATGAGCACAATCTTTTGAATCTGTTTCTGTGGTAGCTCCAAATGTGAAATATTTAACTGTGTTTATGGGGAAAGTTTTCTGTGATTGATTGTCAAGTGTATTTTTTTACATTACATTTTTTAATTTGTTCAATGTTGTATATTATTTTTTATATCAGTGGATTAGATATACCTGCTTTGATGCAATTTTTTAAAACAGAGCACAGTCTTCAATATTTGTATATTATTTTATATATGAATGTATTGAATATGTATATACCTGCTTTAAGTACAATTTGTGTTTTCATAGAGCTACGATCTTTAGAATCTGTTAATGTTTCTGTGGTAGTAAAATGTGAAATATTTAACTGTGTTTATGAGGAAGTTTTCTGTGATTGATTGTCAAGTGTATTTTTTTTGCATTACATTTTTATTTGTTTCATTGTTGTATGTTATTTTATATCTGGAGTGGATTGAATATACCTGCTTTTGCGTACAATTTATGTTTTCATAAATTTCAGTCTTCAATGTTGTATATTATTTTATATATGAATGTATTGTGAATATGTATATACCTGCTTTTAAATTGCAATTTATGTTTTCATGAAACCTGCGATCTTTAGATATGTTTTCTGTGGTAACCAAATGTAAAATATTTAACTTTGTGTTTTTTATGAGGAAGTTTTCTGTGATTGATTGTCAAGTGTATTTTTTTTGCATTACATTTTTAATTTGTTTCATTGTTGTATATTTATTTTTTATATCTGAGTGGATTGAATATACCTGCTTTGATACAATTTTTTTTGTAGAGCACAATCTTCAATGTGTTGTATATTATTTCATATATGAATGTATTGAATATGTATATACCTGCTTTAAATTACAATTTATGTTTTAAAGTAGAAACACGATCTTTAGAATCTGTTTCTGTGAGCAAGCTCCAAAATGTGAAATATTTAACTGTGTTTATGGGAAGTTTTCTGTGATTGATTGTCAAAGTGTATTTTTTTGCATTACATTTTTAATTTGTTTTCATTGTTGTATGTTATTTTTATATCACTGGAGTGGATTGAATATACCTGCTTTGATACAATTTTTTTTTTGTAGAGCACAATCTTCAATGTTGTATATTATTTCATATATGAATGTATTGAATATGTATATACCTGCTTTAATTACAATTTATGTTTTTTCATAGAGCCGCGATCTTTAGAATCTGTTTCTGTGGTAGCTCAAAATGTAAGAGAATATTTAACTGTGTTTATGGGGAAGTTTTCTGTGATTGATTATCAAGTGTATTTTTTTGCATTACATTTTTTTAATTTGTTTCATTTGTTGTATGTTATTTTATATCTGGAGTGGATTGAATATACCTGCTTTATTACAATTTTTTTTTTGTAGAGCACAATCTTCAATGTTGTATATTATTTCATATATGAATGTATTGAGATATGTATATACCTGCTTCATTACAATTTATGTTTTAAATTGACACGATCTTTTGAATCTGTTTTCTGTGGTAGCTCCGAAATGTGAAATATTAACTGTGTTTAGTAGGAAGTTTTGTGGTTGATTATCAAGTATATTTTTTTTTGCTTTACATTTTTAATTTGTTTTCAATGTTGTATATTATTTTATATATAAATTTGTATTGAATATATATATACCTGCTTTCTACAGCACAATCTTTTGAATCTGTTTCTCTGTATTAAAGCTCCAAAATGTAAGAAATGACCCAATTGTTTATGGGAAGTTCTGATGCTCACACTATATAAAAAGCGGTACCTGGGGCCAAAAATTTATTCGCCGTTATTAAGGTGAAAGCATTAAAGGAAATCAGCTTTACTTTGCAAGTTTTATTTGAAAGAAAATATCTTTTTTGGGGCTAAAAAATTTTTTATTCTGTGCTGATTTAGTTAAAGCATCAGAAGCAAAATAAAGCTGATTCATATATATATATGAAGATTTTAGAATAACTTCTAGGACACACAATTAATCTTCCATTATAATGACGAAGCGAGCAAAGTTCGTAGCAAACCTGGGAAGGATATAGCACTTAATCCTTCTGAAATTGTGACTTTAGCGAGCAGGAGCAAACCCCTAGTTGTAACTAAATCAATATCTTTGACAAGGATGCCTTTACAGAAAATACGGAGACCTTTAATATCACAATAATAATAAAAATAATATTAACAGTTTTTAAAACACACATCCATAAGTGTACTACAAAGTAAAAACCCCTTTTCATTCTAAGTATTTTATACTTTATAGTCTTCGATTTATAATTCATTTTTATAAATATTATGCAATCTTGAAATCAGTTTTTTAAATCAAATTCACTACTAGATTATACCACTCGTAATGATGAAAATTCAAATAAATTAATCAATTACATGAGAGTAAGTACTGCAAATATTAAAATAATGAATTGTTTTAAGGATACATAGGTGTACAAAACTCTAGCACATCAGGAAATGAGTGTAAAATTGATTACAAAATTCCATCTTTACAAACATGAAACAAGTCAACATAAGTAAAAGAAACATATTTACTTGTTCTGGTTCCAGCTTTATCCTTTTTTGAAATTTATTAAAAGCCTTGTCATTTTTTTTCATAACAGCATCTAGATCGTCAAGAGGCATATCTTGCATTTCTTTAGGAGCTTTAGCTGACTGCATAAACTGTCTGTATTCCGTCATTTTCTCTTCATCAGATTTTTCTGGTCCTGTAGATGGCAGTTCTTCAGTTTCAGTGACAAGTTCATATTCGGGCAGTAAGAACTGATTTGTGGCCTTTTTTCGCTTTGCTCCAGCCTCTGTACAAAGATATTGCTTTTTTATTAAAAATGTTAAGTAGCCTTACCTGTTTATTACCTTTACAGGTTGGCATTTATATTGTAAGAATTTAATGACATTACAAAATAAAATTATAAGTTTAGAAACATTAAAAAATTGGTAAATAGTGGCAATAAAGATCACATGTACATGAAAGGGAAAAGGTACAGGTCTCTTACATAAAAATTGTTTTTCCACTACATAGTTCATTATCAATAGAGTTTATTTTATGTATATAACTAAATAATGTTATACTTTCTTTTATCCAATATCCAAGGTTTTGTTCATAAAATGTCACAAAAAGGAGTTGAAATAATATACTAATACAAATTTCATACAGTTAGTAAAAATTTTAAGAATGTTGAAAACTGAATTACTTAAATTTGAATTCATAAGCTGAAAAAACTTACGTCTTTCAGATGACAGTTCAAAACCAGATATTTTAAATGAGACTGCAACAAGTTGCCATCTTTATAATACTTATTTTCAAGGGATGACTGTCAGCGGTTCAAATCCTAATCTCTGTAGTTTAATCCAAGGACTAGAATTTTAATTCTAAAATGTTCGTCTTATTTCTATAGAAATCTAGATATTTCTTTACAATTCTAGATGAATTATTATAGAATGTTCCTTAAATGTAGAAATATCGAATCCTACAAGTTGTGAGCAAGTTCTCTGTTTGGTTGTGTTATGAACTGCTTTGAATTAATAAATCAACTTGATTGTTAAATTGATTTCTGCAACTCTTAACATTTTTGTGACAATATCAATATGAAATGAAGTGATGTAAAAACAGTATATGGTACTTTTTTTTTTAAATCTCATCACGATCACTTGGCTTTAAAACAGGGTGCGTAGTGAGAAATTGCTGCAAAAATTAAGCACCTTGAAGGACTTTTTAAGCACCTTAGCCAAAAAAATTAAGCACCTTTGTATAAGCTTGCATGCGTAGACCCACATATTTTCTAAGCATAGGATGATTTCTGTTTTATAATAATCCATAGTTTTTATTGAAAAATTTAAAATAATATTTTTTAAAATTTTAAATATGTATTTTTTTAAATTTTAATATTTATTTCTGTATTTGCAAAATATCTTCTATTGTAAAATAAAGGATGTCTTTTTGATTTGACAAAAAAATCAAAATGATAATGCAAATTCTCATTACCAAAAATTAAGTCAACTTTTATAAGTTAACAATAAAAATCTCTGAACTTTTTCAACATTTATTAAAATGAACATATTACCAGTTAATTTGCTCCTTTGGGATAATCATTCCAGTATTTCAATATACGGCAGTACCCATTGTTGAAGAAATAGGGAGCGGAAAAAAGGTTTTTAATAGCCCAGTCAATGAAGGGTTTGAAAAAAACGTTGAATCATATAGTTTTGAAAATCGGTACACATGTTTGTGAGAGGCTCCAAATGAACATACTATAAGTTCCTGGTCCTGAGGGGAGATCTCATGACGCCATCTTGGATTTAATTCCCTTTTTTAAAATTTTAGTTGTTCTTGAATATATCAAAAACTATTCAGTTTTAAAATTACAACTGATGTAACAAATTCTCCCCTCCAAAGGACCAGAGACTTTTAGTATGTTCATCAGGAGCCCCTCACGAACACATGTACCAATTTTCAAAACTATATTATTAAATGTTTTTTCGCCCCATTTTGTGCCTCCCTTGACTGGACTATAAGCGTTATCTTAACATGTTTTGACACTGCTGGATCTATCCCACCCAGGATTCCTTCTCCAAATTCTTCCCTTTCGTTGGTTTTCTTTTTGGACACATCTGGTAAACAAAGCTTTATGACTATGTTTTCGATTTATCGTATTCAACATCCGGGGAAAAAAAAAAAAAAAGAATATTTTTTTGCACTTCTCGAGAAAATTAAGGACTTTTTAAGGAACTTTTTTTCAAAATTAAGCACTTTTAAGGTGCTTAAAAATGGTTTTCAAATTTAAGCGCTTTATAAGCACTTTTCATGATGCTACGCACCCTGTAAAAAGTGATCTATTATGTTTATATTTTTTCTTCAAGGTGACCAAGATAATATCATCAGGTACTCCCTTCATCCTCTAGTGATTTAGCTTAAAAATAAGTATTTCTAATTTCAAGCTATTTATATTCTATAAAAATGTGCTGTAACGAGTCAAAAAACTTTCTACCAATACCAGTTCGTTTGCTTATGCACATTAAAAAAGTTTTTACTAAATAAATGCGTCTCCTTTAAGTAATTTAACTCTCTATTGCACACTTTTTTGTTTTTACTATAACTAAAAACTATATAGAAGTTTTAACATTATTGCTTTGATCATACATAATTTTAGAAAGTCTTAAATAAACTTACCTGTACTATTTTTTCCACAGACACTTTGGTGATTCCATTTCCAATCACAATCGCGGTGATCCTCAGAACAATAATCTGCTTCAGAACACTTAGAACATTTTATTGAAGCTACACAACCGCATAGGCAACATAGAGGTTGATATTTTTCCGCTGAAGGATCTGATGAAGTCTTTTCATTATAATCAGGCGGATCGAACGAATAAAATTCATTTTCACGTGGAAGCTGGCTTCGGTACACAACAAAATTTTGGTTATCAAATCGTTTATAGCATTTTCCATTCGCGCACATGAACAAGAATATCGTGCGATGAAAAGCGGATTGGACTTCTGGTATCGGTGCATACACTTGCAATAAGAAAATTAATGATTTGCCACATGTTTTACACAGCATATCTGATCGATCAGGCAAATTGTTCAAACGTAACCATGCCGGACAACCTCCGACTTTACTCACAAAATATTTGCTCCGAAGTTTCCACGGAGTTCGCTTTTCCACAAATCCCAGTTCAACGGGGACTGCTGCTGTCGCCATCGAAATAATAATAAAAAAATTATGATACTGTGAAGATAAATTATAATATCTTGTATTAAAATATCCGAAACAGTTTACATCAACTCGTGGTCTTTAATTGATTGATTGATTAAAGGGGGGTTTATAGGATTTAAAGCTACAGTCAAGTCAAATCAAGTTGAAGAGTGCTTTTACTGGCTTATGCTACACGAAAGAACGGGCTTTGCCAGTGATCCTTTAATTTAAATTGCAATCTTAAAAGAGATTGGTACTTTGAAGAAAATGAAGGACTTAAAGCTACAAAGGCTAAACTCGTGGTCATATTTTTGTTTATGCTGAAACCATTGCCAATGCGAAAAAGTAATGTTCCTTTCCCTGGAGAAAACAATCTATGACTTGCTCCGGATAATTTATAATGATATAAATTTTATAGCTTTGCACTGAAACTGACTAATTTGAATGAAATTTCTAATCACTATTTCAGATAAATATTTAATCAATTCTTTAGCAAAAAAGATAGAAAAATCAGCATATTACAACAGATATCAAATGAAATGAAATTCACTACGAGAGTGTAATGCGCTCGTAACCGTGTTTATGTTTCCTCGTGTCACCGCGAGGTTGACCTGGGCCTGTCGATTTCCTCAACACAGATTGTTGTTTATGTTTCCGTAGTATTGATGGGAAAACTCGTTCAGTTGAAAGATTCGACAGAAAGTCGGTCGTTCACCATTTTCACCCGTTCATTTCATGTCGTTCGCGAACGAACGATTTAGGCTCTTTTGTTTGCGAACGAATGAGTTGGGCTCTTTCGTTCGAAAACGAACGATTTGGGCTCTTTCGTTCAGTCGAACGATTTGAAGCTCTTAAGTTTTTTTTCTTTTTTTGAAGAAGACTTTTCAAAAGCGGGGATTTTTTTCTTAATAAAAGCTCACTTTTCCTTTTCGGCATTTAACGTAACTTGATATTAAAGAAAACTTTAATGTAATTAGCTGATGCAATATAATAGGCTGAAATGTTGGCATAAATTAAAATTAATAATTAATTCTTACATACTAACATTATCAATGTTTATCTTTTAAAAATAAATCAATTTGATGCTGTAAACACATGAGTTCAATTAAATAATTATTAATGGTTCAAAAGATATCAGAAACGCACTTTACTCTCTGGCAGGTAAAAGTCACTAAATCCAGAAAAAAAAATTAAATTATAAATAATAATATATTTTTATATTTTAAAGTTTTGAATATATAACTTTGACTTATAAAAATATATCAAACTGAGGCTGTAAAAAAAGAGTTCAATTAAATAATTATTAATGTTTCAAAAGAATACTTAGACGCAGTTGATATTTTGGCATGCAAAAGTCAATAAGCCCACAAAAGTTCTCTTTGACGAACTATTGCAGCCAATTAGAACTTTCAGTTAATTATTTCATGATATAAACTAGTTATCAAGAACTCAGTAGACTTACTGTAGGCGTTAGAAATCGTTAAAATATTTTTCACTATTTTTAATAACGATTTAAATGTCTAAATTGGCTGTATCTCAATACTAAGTTTTTACACTTAGTGTCTTCTGCATTTATATTTTATAAGTATGTTTCGAGTTAATATGCAATTTATAGTGTTAGTAGAAGTTTAATCATTTCCCTTTTAACCATTTTGTTGGCGGTGGTTTTCCTTTCGAACCCACCTGTTTAAGAATTTTTTTTCGTACCTGCGAGATATTTGAACGTTATATCCTCTATGGAAACTAAATTAAATCAACACTTGGCATTTAGTTGTTTTCTTTTTCAATGTATAATAATAATAATGATTAATACATAAAAAAAAGTTGCCTCTAAGTCTATAGGCTTAGAAGCAACTGTTAAATATAATTATATATAATTTATATGATATTTGCTTTGAAAAATAGCTATCGGCTTAAAAAATAATAAATTAGATGAGTGGCTGACTTATTTTATTGTATTAAATTAATTAAAAACTTTAACGATTTTGGTTGATAAAAATATTTGGGAAGGTACGTTAGTGCGGTGTGGAATTTAGATTAGGGGATGAGTTTCCGTAACCATATACTTTATTTTTCAAAAGAAATTAGAACTTAAACTCCAGAAGATGGTAATTTCAAGTTAAATAGGCTGAGGCTAAAAAATTTCGGTGGAAATTTGGAAAAGATTTTGGCTTTGAGATAGTTAGAGTTCTCGGCAAAACGCGGGGTTTGCTAAACGTAGTGATAGCGATTTAATAATGGTATAGCACTTTCCTCTTCGTCAAAATGCCTCTTTATTAAATTGCATTTCAGAAGAAACACTGCGAGTATTTTCATATTAAATAAAACTAATATCTTATTTATAATTATATTTTTAGAATCTTTTATAGAAATGGCAAATAGTAAAAAATAATCAATTTTGAAATAAAAAATTAAAAACTCTTCCCTTATGTTGTTTATATTACGCATAAGAACATTAATTCTTTATTCTTCTTGAGTAGCAGCAAACGTTGTAACACTAGCAACGTACTTCCAAAGTCTTCATTCTGAATCTTTTTTACAGAAATGAGAATAAAAGGATACTATATGTATAATATATTGCTCATTTGAAAGACTTAATTACTTAATTTGAAATTTGTAATTGCTTAATTTGAAATTTGTAGTTGCTTAATTTGAAAGATCTAATTGTTTAATAAGACATTTTTTTACATTGACATTTCAGTGTAAAGTGAGCTATGAAACTACTTTATTAATGGGGACGAATCTATTCGTCTTACCCTTTGCAGCAAAAGTAATGTAGTTTAATTTTCCACGTTAAATAAACAATTTATTTCGTTAAAAATGCTTGTCACTTAGAAATTATTTTCATACTTTCTTTAAAAGTCTTGAATCCAAAATCAAAGAAGCTGCGAAATTTAAAGAAAAGTAAAAAAAATCAATCAATAAATAAAGTTTATTCATTTTATTAAAATATTGTAGTAAGAAAAATTTCTAAAGCATATAATTTTTGTTAAAACAAAAAGGCAGAAATTTTTATCACACAAGCAAAAGTTGTTTTTTTAAAACTAAATTTTGTGCATGTGTTTTTTTGTAAATATTCCTCATCGATTATTTTCTGAAGATAAATTTTCAACCATCAGTATTAGAAGGGTCGTATTAAGCCCTCTAGAGGCCGACAGGCAATGCAAGTTTCGGGCCCCCCTTCCCAAACTAGATATTTTTTATTTTGATCTTAATTTTATCTCTATAAACAGTTTTAAATAGCAGATTGTGACACAATGAAATAGCAAAACATTTAATTGCGGATCATTTTCAAGAAAACTGATTTCAGTATATTGCCTATAAAAATGCAAAATTAAAATTAAAAAATAATTTTAAACAAAATAGTAAGAAAAAGTGACAAAATATTTTAAATACAATCTTCATACTTTCTATTTAATCATAGGATCAGATATTCAAAAATAATAATGCAACATATTTTTTAAAATTATTAAATAACATAATATAAAAATTGTAAAAAGTAATTAATTAGAAGTATTGTCAGAATAATATTCCAAAATTTAAACGTTACTTGATTTTAATTTCATTAAGTTCTAGTGCATGGCCTTTGTAAATTAAATAACAGTTTGAAGGAACAGCAAAAAAATCTTAATGCCCACAAAAGTTGCGGCGCTCCTAGGCAGTTCCGTACTTTGCCTATTTAATAATCCGAGCCTCTGTATAAGCTCACGTATTTCCCGCGCTCCTTTCAATAAATCGCGTTTGCAATTAAAAACTCCCTGAAATGCCGTATCGTACCGCGGCGGCAACGATCGTACACCAACAATCCTCTCGAAGAGAAAATGCCCCTCCCCAATGGAATAAACACCAACACTTCCTAGAAACATTTTGAATCATAAAGAAATCCTCTATCCAACAGCACCACTTCATCCAAGGTCAACTGCCATTCATTCTGAGCGACGTTGCACCCCCCCCCCCACTTCAAAATTGCAGACATGTTATCTTTCGGTCCTTCCTGATCGAAAATAACAGGTTCCACAGTTCGGGAACGAGTATAACAGGATCCATACAGTAGTTCGCGAAGTGAGTATGACAGGTCCCACAGCAGTTCCTGGTACACACTCTTCGAATGTCCTCAAGAGTTGCGAACGAACGACTTATTCAAAAAATGGCGACGGTCCGGGGTCGTTCACTTAGATAATCCGTTGTTCGCGATGATTTAGTTGACGATGATAAAGAACGAAAATTTCGGCTAAACTGGATTTTGTTGTTGTTTTGAATCACGTATCGCGAAAATGCTTTTCTTTAAAATCAAATTTATCTCTTATCTCCAAAATTGCTGGTAACTATTAGTTTGATCTTTTAGTTACTAATATTTATTTCTTTCTTGATGACCTTCAAATGTATAAAAGTTGAATGCTGATTGTTCTGAAATAATCTTCACACAAAAAATCATTTATGATTATCATAAAGGATTTTTTATTAGTCTATAATTTTTATTTTTAAAATAAGTACTTTTGTGAATAAATTGTCTCAAAGACTGTTTTGTCTTAAAATTTTAAAAAATCTAAAGAATCCTTAGTTTCTGTTTTAATGTAGATGTACAACAAGTTTTGATCGCTTTTTTATTTGAGTGATTATGCTAATAAAATGAATCGAAATTATCGCTGGATATGATCTTTATGATAAAGAATAATTTGAAAATAAATTATCTATTCTTATATCTCATCTTATAAGACCATCATAGTATCAGATTTGTATAGTCAAGCATTACACATTGATTCAGCTAAAAGTTCATAGTTCTTTAATATAATTTTTGTGAATCCATATGACTTTGGTTATGCCATTGGACTGTTTGGTTTTGGAATGGGTAGAAACAGGTTTGAAACTTGTTTCTATTAATGATTCACTATATATACAGTAATGCTACATGTTAAATCTGCATTGGGTCTTGAGTTTAGTTCAGAGAGCAAGGTATTGCCAGAGGTTCTTGTCAAGGATTTGTGTCATCTGACATAGTTCAAAGTTTTGAGTTTCGATCCCATTAATCTTTATATACCTTCAAGATAGAATATTGACTATAGCAAATGTTTTATAATCTAGTCATTATCATGGTCAGATTTAGGCTTAGTTCTCATTTCTATTATGATACATAATTAATATATCATTATGATGCAAAAATGTATGTCAAATGAGACATATACTGAATCTAATTTTTTTCATATGAATTCTTGGGCATGTAACTGTTTAATTATAAAGTCTGACTAATTTAATTTTTTGAAAATGGGTTACACATATTTTGTTAAGATATTTGGATACCTTAATATCATCATCTATAATTAGCAGTAGCTGGAATATGCTGGTACTTTCCCCATTTGTGAGAGTTATTTGCCTCATATAGCTACACAACTAATGTGCTAAAGGAAGAATTATATTTTGTGGCAGCATTTATACTTGGAGAGGGTAACTGCCATTAGGCTATAAGAAAATGATCAAAATGCGATGTTTTCTTTTGATGCTTTTTTTATTATTTGAATATTGAAATTCTCACTAATTTGAATAGGAATTTGGACACATTACTGTAAAAAAAGGCAATAGAAAATGTTCATTGAAAGATTTCTTGTAATCATTCTGATCAGATTATAATTATCACATCAGTAAGAGATACAGTATATCTGGTATCAGTGAGACCTCACCAATGCTAAATAAGCGATTTTTCTGTATAATTGAATGTGCTTTTCTAGAATTAGAAATTTCAGTGTGAAACTCTATCGACCCAAGTAGCACAAGATATTGCCTTATATCATAAAATTCGAAAAAGTATTATTGTACAATATTTTTCCCAATATTGAAACAGTGTAAAACGTAAGACTTTTTCAATACTGTACAATGTTTTTTTCATAATATTGGATAATGTCATATAATACTGTATAATATCCATATTAAATAATATTGTATATACTGAATAATATTATATAATATAATAATGTAGTGAATATTTTAAAAATATATTTTAGAAGCATGGAAAACTATTAATCATTTAATTCCTAAGTGCTGAACTTCCGGGTAATACTTGGTTATTTTTGAGCACCTCTACTTACAGCGAGCTTTGAACCCGGGACCTTCCGCACACGAACCAGAAACCTTCCGTTTGACCAGCCAGACTTAAGGCAGAGAGTGTAAATGATGATAATAAAATTTAGTTACAGAGTTTAGATCTCTACGAAATTATCACAGTCAGAGAAGATTTCGTCAGCATTACAATCAAGAATCTCCAAATGCAAACAACATACGCAGATGGCATCGGATGTTCGAAGAAACAGGATGTCTGTGCAAAGGGAAAACTAGCGGAAGGCCATGTGTTTCAGCGGAAAACGTTTAAAGAATTCGCCGCACGTATGAACGAAGACCACAGAAATCGACGTACGAAGACAGTAGGGAGTTACAAATGCCACAAAAAACGGTATGGCGTGTTCTCAGAAAGAGGCTGAAAATGAAACCGTACGTAATTCAACTTGTGCAGCAATTGAAACAGGAAGACTACGGCAAACGTATGAATTACGCTATGTTTATGCAGGAAAGCATGGAGGATGAAGCAATGGCTGATTGTCTCATTTTTAGCGATGAATCATCCTTCCACATAAGTGGGAAGGTTAATCGGTACAACAGTCGAATATGGGGTATGGAGAAGCCTTCCACTGTAATTGAACATGAACGTGACTCAGGGAAGTTAATGTGTTCTGCGCGATCTCATCACGTAAATTGTACGGTCCTTTTTTCTTCAGTGAGCGAAGTGTTACATAAAATGTTTACATTGACATTCTTGAGGTATGGTTAATGCCACAGCTAGACTGATCGGATTACACCTTTTAGCAAGATGGAGCACCCCCACACTGGAGTAAGGAGGTTCGCACATTTTAAAACTAACATCTTCCAAAGCGTTGGATCGGTCGAAGTGGAGATGCCGACGATGTCTTCTGCTTTTGGCCACCGAGATCTCCGGACTTGACACCCTGCGATTTTTTTCTATGGGGTTATGTGAAAGACAGGGTGTATGTGCCTCCCATGCCCAAAACAATTGAAAACTCAAAGTACGCATTTGTAATGCGCTTGCGTTGGTGACTGAACAAATGCTTCAGAATGTATGGCGTGAAATGTACTACCGCCTAGATGTTGTCCGTGTGACCAAGGGAAGTCACATAGAACATCTATGACGTATGTATACAAAATTTTGAATTTCCGTCTACATTCTGTGTTAATCTTATCGATAAATTCTTTTCCATTAAATAGTTATAGCCGTTTGTAATCGCTATATTCATTTTGACTTACCCGGTATTAAGAGACTCCATTTATAATTAGAGTATTGATTGAAAATCAAATACAAGATTCGCAACAAAAAAATCACGTGCATATTTTTACGATGAGAATAACACTCACATTTTTAATCCATATGTGAGAGCTGTTTTATGGTTAACTTCATTAGTTGAATCCGGCCCGCCTTTTATATACAGTAAAACAAAATGACTATGTAAACATTATTATTCAAATGAACATTTTTAAAAATATTTTTTGGACAAATATTATTCAACGCTGATTAATTTAGTGTTATTGTATTACCATGCTGCCATCTGGCGACCGTAAGAATAACTTCACCTCAAAATAAGATTCAACGTTGATTAATGTACTGTTACGGTATTAGCATGCTACCATCTGCGAACGTAAGAATAACCTCACCTTAAAATATTGATCAATGCTGATTAATGTAAAAATCAAAATATCATGTACATTGTATTGTATAGTACGATATAATATTCAGCATCTTAAAAAATAATTGTTCCAGTGGTGTTTTTTGTAATAAAACCTCCAATCGAATGATATCCTGAGTTAAAATGAAGATTTTTATAAATAAACATTGTTTTTACATTGTTTGTGAAAATTTAGTGTCTCGGAAATACTGATACATACAATACAATACTTTATTACAGTATTCGGTGTTCCTAGGTGTTCATAATATTGTATAACATTGTGCAAATATTATATAATATTTCTGTGCTACCTGGGGAGTCATATTTTTTATGGATTGGTTAAGACTAAATAAATAGTTTCAAAAACCATTAAAGTTAAGGCACATACATATCATTTTATATTTGAGGAAAACAAAATTAAATAACTTATTGAAAATACTATACATATTATCACATGAAAGTTCCACATTTCTTAGTGTGATGACACATAACTTCAAATGTCTGCCTGTTTACAGAATTGTGGCTGGAGTTTTAAAAATTCACTAGACATACATTGAAGCTTTATAACATCATGTGCTGAGATAGCTGAATATTGCTCAACAAATTTTATAAAAGTCTGCAGAGCTCTCTTAACAAATTTGTGAACCCTGGGTTGGAGTAATCTGGTAATCCATCAGAAAAGTAAATAGAAATTTTAGATCACAACAAAAATATGTAGAATGAAGGGTTAATCTGCAGTTTATAGTGTGGTCTTGTTTTCCGCCAATTTTTCTTGGTACAACTCCGAGTGGCATCACCAACGTTTGTCGCCAAGAGTTGGATGGCTCAAAATAGAGAAATTAATCATTTTGATGCATGCTTTACATTTTCAATGAGCAAGCAAAGCTACTAGGTTCCTGATCCGGCTGCTAGCAAAGGTGTAGGGCGTTTTCTTAAGTTAAAAAAATTTGTCTGGTCCCCACTTCAGACGCCAGAGGCACCGTGTGCACAATATCTTGTTTACAGATGCTACAGGCATCACGAGCAAAGTTGGTGATGCCACTTGGAGTTGTGCCAAGAAAAAATTGTGGCAAACAAGACTGTGCTATAAACTACAGTTTTAGGCAATGGAGCATCATCATGTGCTGACAGAGATGAATACATAACTTTCTTGTATAGCCTGCTTGTTGTATTTATCCCCTCCCTCCTCTTTGTCATCTTTCATTTCCCAGTATATGTTCGATTATTTCGTTGCCATCAAGAGAGAGTGTGAAAGAAGCAGTAGTGTCTACAACCATTTAAGCCTGCACCTTCTCTTCTTTAACCGATGACATTTTTTTATCTGAATGAACTAAATTTCAGATTTAACTTTATCTTTAGAAGTGCCGTTATTTTGATGTTGCTGGTTAAGTGGGCGCTGGTTAAAGATTTTACTATATTGCAATAAAAGCTGTTATGGTCTAATGTGATAATGACAATAGTTCATTTTTTAAGCGTGATTGAAGCAGGCTTCTATTATTTTGGGAGATTTTATATTGTGCTTAGTTTTGTATATACATTTCTGTAACTTCAAAATATCTGCCAAAGTCACCAAATGCAGTAATTTTGTGTTCTGAAATGAGCAATTTTTCTCTTAATTTCTCAAAGTAAGATGGCCATACTGTCTGTACCGGTATTCATTTTAACGACTGTTATGTTAATGGAAAAGTGATATTTTTTGTCAACAGCTTCGTAACAGTTACTATCAAGTTAACATAAAAGTGCAATTTTGTGTCTTTATACAGAATCATTTATAAATCATAATTTGTTATAGAACATTCCTTTTTTGTTTATTTCCTCATACTTATATATTTTTGTAATTATTGTTTAGAAAGTTCAGAAGCAGCTTATTGGTGCTGGGAATCGACTTTATTCAGTTGAAGCTACATTCCAAACAAAGGTATTTAAGCTTACGATTCCTTAGAGTTTAATTTTGTTTTAAAAAGTGCCTGAAAAAGTTATCAAAAATAATACATATATGCTATAAGTTCATGGGGTTGCTAAACTCTGTGAATCTGAAAAGCTAATTCCTTATTTTATTTTTGCCTTTGCCACTAGGTAGTCTGATTTTTAATATTAAAATAAACCTTAATACAAGTGTGCTGATTCATTGAAATTCAAATATTTAATCATATTTTACACTATTTTCACAGTTAAAATTTAATGTCATTACTGGGAAAATTTTAGCAAATAGGGGCAAGCAAATATAAAGATAGAAAATTGAAAGCAAAAATAAATTGCTAGGAAATTTATGGAAAAAATTAATGGAATGCAAGTTTCTCAAATGATAAATAATAGAAATTAGGAAAAATGCTAATGTATTAATATACATATACATACATATATATATATATATATATATATATATTGGCTTCTTCTCTGTCCTATTGATCCCATGTCCATCCAACTGGTTCAGTTGCCGTAATGGCATCAGACATATGGTAGGGATGGCAAAGGATAGTTATTGAAAAAACAACCTGCGTTGATCCATGAGTCGACACCAGGGAGGGTCCACAAACGCGATGCGCAGAAGGTCTTTCAGCGCATTACGTCATATTGGGACAGATTCCGCAACTTTCCGCTTTCACACCCAGTTTCGGATTAAGAAATAAAATTATTCCATCTGTAAGAAACTGTGAAAATAAAAGATTAATGGTTCGTTATTGTATCTTCATGATTTTACATCACAAGACTGCTATCTATTGCTTATAAATTACGCGTCATGAATTTTTATTTTTAATGAAAATGATTCCTGGTTCTCTTCTCTTTTTGTTTACTTTACAGCAATTACAAATGATCGATCCGCTTTTTGAGGATACTATTTTCTTTTTTTTTTGCCATCTAATAGGAGTTTTCGATGAATGCAAATAAATAATATGATCTTTTGGGTTTATTTATGTATAGAGCCGAGAATATTTTTTTTGTTGTTTGTTTCTTTTTTCTCCTCATATTCCAAATTAAAAGGTGGTAAATTTAGTTTCATTATGAATATTTCTCGTTTGATTC
This sequence comes from Araneus ventricosus, assembly GCA_013235015.1. NCBI lineage: Eukaryota > Metazoa > Arthropoda > Arachnida > Araneae > Araneidae > Araneus > Araneus ventricosus. Next base: position 23,202 of record BGPR01012294.1, read on the forward strand.
AGTGCAGAAGAGGTTGTTCGATTGCTGAAGAGTTTTCGAATTTTCCTCTGATTCGTAAACTAAAGATTGAAAAACGAGTCTTTTTAGAATCAAATGTTATAGTTTTGCGGTAAGATTTGAAAGCTAATGCAATGCCTGGTTGTGCCTGTTGTCAGATGTTGATACGTTCAAGAAATTTGAAAGGCAAAAGCATTTCTTTCCACTTATTTCCGAAAGATAGTGATGTTCGTACAATTTGGATTTGTAGAGGCAAAAGAAAAGATATCGTTAATGATGGAAATACTCGAATTTTCTCTCAGCAATTCAGCGAGAGCGATTATCATCGTGATTGAAAATTTAAATGCTTAGTTTTCCTGCAAATATATTAATAATAGTTCTTAAACAAACAGCTATTCCTACATTATTTTTGCCATCGAATGAAATGATGAATTAAAAAGTTAAAATCAGTTAAAGAGGAACACTCTTGTGACGTCGTCAGATCACGGGTAGCGGGAATCAACAGCTAGACTAGTATCAAATCTAATAATTTTATTTTAAAGTTACTCGAAGTATCTTGGTTATTATAGATTACAAAATAAGCAATAATTTTATGTACAGAATATTATAGACGTGAGTAAAATTACAGGATGGTGCTTGAGACAGCCTCTGCAGGTAAAAATAACAGTCACTCAAAGCAATGGCTCTACTTAAAATCTATTGAAAAGTTCAATGAGTCCTCATGAGCATGAGCTCGTCTCGAATAAAACTCGAACAGTTCAGGTACGAGAGCTATGCTCACCTAAAACAGTTAAACAGAAGCGTAGAGCTTCTTAACTCTGCTTCTCTCAGCTACACGACTGGCCGCATGGGACACAGTTATTTCTAAAACCGATCCGAAGATCCAGCACTCGAAATACCGATGCTATGATCGGAATCCGATCAATAAGTGATCGCCGATCGAAAATCAACTCTCTTCTTTTCTCTTTTGCCGCAGCTTAAATCCTCGTCTTCCCAGGATCAAGGTCCGCCCAACACGTGAGAGTTTCCGCCCAATTCGTGAGGGTTGGCTGACAATTCGGTGATGTCCACCAATGAGGTCTTCCTTTCACCAGGCGATTGATTTATGTCCAGTGACAGTCTTGGCTATTAGCGGTCTCGTCTATGGATAGTCTCGTCTCAGTTCAACTGAGAAGGGACATCCATCACTCCTTCTTAATTGGGAGTTTCCGAAAAGGCTTTGTGTGCCAAGTGTCACTAGATATTGAGTGAAAAGAAGCTCTTTGTGCGAATTCTTCTTTGTGGAGTTTTCCGACCGTCCAGGTGGCTACTTTGGATGGGCCGATTTTAGCAGCTGTTCTGGAATCTTCACACTCTAAACTAGAGCGGAACATAATTTCTAAAAAGTGCTTTGGTCTGATTTCTCGCATTGTACGAAAACGAGCTTTGGAAACTACTTAAGTGATCGGCATCGAAGCGGAAATATTCTAATCAAAGGTATTTAATATAAGTTTTGTTATCATGTGAAGTAATCCATGTTAAGGAAAAGACAACAGTTGTTAAATCTTCATTTATTCCATCGTAGACAATAGTATGTTACTTTTTAATAGTTAAAATAATTATATTATACGAGTATCCATGACCAGATTTGAAAAGGTAACGCGCGAGGCGGCGCGTTGTTGTCATTCGTTATATGTTGGCGTGAAAAAGGCCAGATAGGAATGCGCACAAAGTTTAAGTACCCAGAAAAGGGAATTTCCCGGGTAAAGATATGTGACTCGAAAAGAAAGTTGTAGTGCGCTTATTACGATAGAAGTAGAAGTAATTAAAATGAGGCGTCGTTAAAAGTGATTTAAGAATTAAAGAAGTTAAAAAATTAAAATATCACACTTATATATTAAGGATGCAATATATATATATATAATTCAATTAAGATTTGTGCGATGAAGACAATTATGCATAAAAAGTTATTTTTGTTATTGTTCATTCAAAATTATAATTTATTTTTTAAAAAATTCTCAAAGATATTTGATTTTGTTTTTAGCTAGACGAAGTAAGTGAAAAACCAATATTGAAACGAATGTGTATTTCATAATTACAAATAAAATTATTCTTAAGTGTTCGGTTGCATAAACATTTTCCACAGACTAAACTAGAGTTGTTTTTATTTAACTGTACAAAAGTTTAACAGCTATAGACGAAATTATCTCCTTTCTTGCATAGAGACCATATGAGAAAGATCACTGCACATTTTATTAAAACTTTTTATTGGACTCTCTAAATTTTGATTCTTTCGTAATGTGTGACTCTTTAACAACGTTTCTACAAAAAAATCAAGCTTAGAAAAAGTTTTTCTGTAGCTAAAAGAGCTCCCAAACAATTTATTTATTCCTTTTCGTAACATTAGGAGGAAGAAGTGTGCTCCCAATGCGACGTCATCAATTCATCCGCTCTCTGTGAGCCTAACCTTACTATTCTCAACTAACCTTGAGTCGACACCTCTCATAGGAAGTAACACCATTCAACGTAGATCTAATCTTTCGGAAGCCACAGAACTTCCTACTTAAGATAAATATTTTTTGGCTGAAAAAAAACAGACGCCGTTTACAGACCTAATTTTTATTAGTATTGTTTTTGCAGGAAATCAATCCATTGGCCAATATTTATCTGTTCATCAAGACTCTTTCAGTAATCTGCCAACCAACAGACATCTCGAGGAAGTGGTTATCGGTGATTGATCTAAGTTGATGAAATTCAAAGTTTTATAACAGTAAATGTTAGGCTCGATTTTAGGCCTGACTAGATTATCTACCGACCCTGTTTTTTTTACCGGTTATTGCATTTTAAAAAATAACCAGTTAAAACCGGGACAAAAAATAACTGAAAAAAAAAACTGGTTAACCGAAACAAAAAAAATAAAACCTGTTTTTGGTTTAAACCGGTAGGTTTTCCCCACCCCTAGCATAGGGGCATGCGGTGTTATTTTGTCTGTCCTAATGCTTATGGTGAAGGCAGTGTTTGTTTTTTAGCTTTATTAGCTAGCACTGTTTGCAGAAAGCGTTAGGATGTTTCTAATGTGGTTCGTATGGATTTCATTTCCCCTAATGAACGTCCATACTCTTTTACCGAAAAACATTCCATTCTTTTAACTCTCCATTTCTATTTGTCATTGAAATATAAATATAACTTATTATATATGATCATACAGAAACAACGTAAACAAAACATATCAAGAAGCAAATCCTAAACTAAAAAGTTATTATTTGAACAATACAACCAAATTTAAAACAAAATCTAAAGAATTGAAAATACTATAGATACCATGAACAAAAAAATTAAGTATAAACATTTATATGACTACAAGTAAAAAATACTCTGTTGTTATTAAAAGTATTGAAAAAGGCAATCCAAGTATATGGAGTTTTCAACAATTAATATAGCAGCTTGGCTGTGGTCAAGCTTTAGCCAGGTTAAATTAATTTTGCTGTACAAACCATCCCTGTTACTAAAGTCGTTGAAAAAACAAACAGGGTAATTTACCCTAAAATGAAAGAATTTAGAAAGAAAAGTAATACACTAACCCTAACAATAAAACATAAATATATAGATAGGACTAAAATTCAGGATAAAAATATGTAATACAACAATATATTGCACTATTATATTGCACTAAAAACAGTAAATATATCATTCAATAAAATACCCATACTTTTCATTAAACATTAAATAATCAGTGTCTCTACTTATCTTTACCAGAATTCAACACTTTCAATATAAACCGCCACTTAGCTTGACATCACATATTGCCAGTACTAGATTTCTAGCTATGAAACAGCATAATTGACCAAATAATATAATTAATTTTTGATATTAAGAATTAGTAAGATACCTATATTAAAAATCTCAAAACTATTTAAAAAATGTAATATAATTATTTATCTATATAATATTTGAAAGTTGGTACAAATGTCTATTAAAAAGGAAAATTTTTCACTTGAAAGATCCTGGCGCCATATATGTATATTTGTTCGACTTAAAATCACGGTATATCACCAAGTTTGCATCATTTTTGTTGACTGCTAAGATGCCTCACAACTGTTAGGTCTTAACTTCGTCGACTCTAATACCAAATTTGGTGAATTACTACTTGAAATAATTCAAATTTGTTGGCAATGCTGTGCTCTTAAATCTAACCTTATGCTTTGTTTTAATGTTTTTGACAAGATTGCTATGATCTTGACTTGATTTTAACCAGGGGTGTAGTGGAGTCAGAACACACCGAAACGACGATCCGGCACTGCTTTAGAATTTTTTAACTCGCCGGAACTTGGTTCCAGCATTGGTTTTTTTTTTACGAAAAATGAAAATGAAAAAAATGTAAGATACTCCCTGAAAACAGCGTGATCTTTGAATAATCCTTATCCTCGAAAATATGATGTATATTTCAAATTAATAACAGTATTAAGCCACTAATAAGTAGTGTCAGGAAAGGGTTAAAAGTATTAATATTATAAATATTTAATTGTATTTTATATTTTGTTTCTGAAAAATCATGATATTTACTAAAATACTTATTAATGTCAGGATTCTACTTTACTTAATTTTAGTGCAAATCAACATAAATTAAAAAAAATTATTCTGTAACATGTTTATTTTTTCATGTTTTGAACTACAATATGCATTATGTTAATGTTTGATCAAAAACGAAATAACGTTAAAATATGCATTGTTTCAGTGTTGACGTTTAATTATTTTATGATTCTCACACCTAAGTGAAATAATTATACATTTGAAATGTAAAATATATTTTATTATGAAGTGATTCCCTCCTTACCTTACCTCCGCTATCACCTTCTTTATCTTTTGCTCCTCCCCCCCTCCAAATAATATCACCCAGGTCAGTGTGTTCCAGCACTGCTTAATTTACAAGTACACCACTGATTTTAACCTTTCAAGACTGATTTTTTTTAAAATTTCATTTATTTGGATATACTTAGATGTCCATCAGTGTTAAAAGGTTATGTCAGAATTATGGAAAAAAACCCAGCATATTGTATTACGTCCTTTTACTGTTTTTGTAAGAAATATCTGTTCCTGCTGGAAATCAAGAAGATAGGAAATACATGAACATCTATAATGAAAGAGACCTGTGCTACTTCAAGACAAAAATTGAAACGTACAGAAGAAAAACAAAAGCAACAATCTGCTTCAACTGCTCAGGATATTATCATGCAGCCAGGAACTGCCACCTGAGAACAAAATGTATTAAATGCGGAGGAGAACACGCCACCTGGGATTGCAGCATAAAAAAAGAGATCGCAGAACCAAAATGTGTGAATTTTGGTGAAACAGGACACTTAGCAGCTTGGAAAGGATGTAAAACCCTACCAGTCATAAAAAAACCTTCAACCAGACAGCGTGGAAAAATCTATGCGCAAGCAGCAGCAGATAATATGAAGAATGTAGAGCAAACAGGCGAAAAACAAACAGAAGCGAAGACAGATGAAGTCACAGACTTAACTGATTTAAAAGACTCTCTACAAGAACTGAAAGAAGTAAAAATGCTTCTACAAGCTCGAAGCGGTCGACATTGGAGACAAGCTAAAACCAAGCAAGAACCAACGGGAGTGGTCTCCCCTAAACTTTCTCGTATACTTCTCGAAAAAGGTGCTGTTCCCCACCCCCCGCGTGGATAAAAAAATTCGAACCTATTATAACCCAGAATCCAATGATTATCAGAAGATATTTAGGTAAAGAATCAAATTCAAAGAGATGCGTACCGATTTCTACTCTTGCTTGGCTCAAGGACAAAGTCACATATCCTTCCGCGTGCACAGATTGCTACCAATGCGCATGCATGCGCATGGAGAATCGGATGAAAAAAAAGAGCCAAGCAGGAGTCAATAAATATCGTGCACAGAAGATTACGTCCAATACACATGTGCGTGGAGATGGCGAACTCGTTGGAGATGCGATTATACAGACCAACAGACAGTCAACTTTTTGACGGATTTGGCCCAAAATTTTATACGGACCTACATTCATGACTATAAAACTGTGTATGAAATTTTATCCTTCTAGCTATTCAAGTTTTTGAGTTATAGCGTTCGCATGACCACGGACATACAGACAGACAGACTTCCCGCAGACGGATTTTGTCCAAAATTTGACAGAAACCTACAAATTATGTTTAAAGACCACATACCAAATTTTATTTCCGTAGCTCTAATAGTTTTCGAGTCATCGTGTTCACAGACAGACACACAGACATAATTCCAAAATTGTGTTTTTTGGAATCAGGGAGGTCTAAAACGTGGAGATTCGTCAAAATCTCGAGTTCGAATTTTTTGACGATTGCAATACTTTCTCTTTGTATACTTCGTATATGAGAAAATAAAAAGAGCTCATAATGCTCAGTTTACTTATGGGCGATTGAACAACATGCAGACAAATCATACCCCCCTTTTCCCAGCTTACCAGGCATGAGGCGAACACCACACAGTCTGTCACCTTCGTCAGGCGGAGGAGTTCAACATCAGGCATAGATCATACGATCCCACATTCAGGTTTACATCATCCTTTTGTCAGGCTCTTCGTTCCTATTTCATCAGGTTCGCGGATGAAGGCCCCCTGAGGCCATGCGCCTCGTTAAATTCTCATTGCTGTGTGCGTAAGAAATATACTGCTGAAAGAGTAAATTTCATTTTAATTATTTTGAATATTCCTAATTCAATCAAGTTGTATGAATAACAATATAGAAATTAACAACATAATCTTTTTAACTTGGAAACATTTTAAAGACGCATAAAATATTGAAAATTAGACTTATAAACCAACATTCATGAAATGTCATATGGTTCCTATGATAACACATTATGTTTACTGAATATGCTTCATAAAAAGGAAACTAAAATCTTAAGAATGAAATTTAAATTTTTTCAAATGATAACTCACCAAATTTGATATTATATTTCACATGGTTAAGACCTTATGGTTGGCGAAAGTGTTGAGAATGTGCCGATAAGATTGCATCATGTGCTTAAGTCTAACATATTTTCTGTATCAAAGATGTTATATTCATAGATATTATTTTATCTATATTTCTATATCCATTTACAAATAAATTTCTAAATATATAAATATACCAAAAATTAGGATTGTAAATCAAGATTGGGAATTTAATAATATAGTGGTGAAATTATTGAACTCAATATAATATTGTTACAAACATGGAAAGTCGCTTCCCAGCAATGTGAGTCTTATAGTTGGGAAGAGAGTTTAACAGGAGTAAGTATGAGATGACCGACAGCAGCCACGTCTGAACCCCTGACTTTGGCGACAAACTTGGCGACAAATTTGGTGACGAAATATGGGATCTCAAAGGTGCTGGAATCTTCTCGATATTTCCATTAAGAGAGAAGATACGCTTGAATGTACTAGAAGATTCCATGTGACGTCACCGCCTGCCGCGAGAGACTATATAAGGAGAGTGCTTGGATGACGGAGTGTGTGTTGATCGACTGGGATCGCCTTGGAGCGCGAGCGTCTTTGGAGTTCTATCCGCTGTGCGAGCTAGTAAGCCGTTAGACGCCGAGCGCTAGAGTATTGATCCATTGGGAACGACTTTAGAGTTTCTTCTGCAGTGCGAGCTAGGAAGCTGGTGAAGCTGGCTCGTTACTAGTTATTTGCTGACTGTTTGTGTTGTTAAATATCAAAGTGCTGAACTGTTATTACCTGTGAATTGTTGTCTATTTACATTGGTAATCTGTGCAAGAACTATTGTTTCCTGTATCCGTGCTACGTATTTTCCTGCATATTTGTAAATAAACCTTCATTCTCCATTATTCTGCGTGTTAGACTGTTCACACGATCCACCCACAGAAAGACTTTTGCAACAATATGGAGGGATTACAAGTTATTTAAATAAATGAATTTCAGACTTTGTCTATGAACCAAGCACAATACATTGCGTCTGACACTTGTTTGAGTATTTGTCTCTAATTGTCCAAAACATATTCTTCATCTTTTTATTGCAATTGAGTTTGAAGCAAAGAAAAAAAGAAAAGAACCCTTCATAAATCATTCTTATGTCACGTTTTATTACTTCAATCCAAAGGGTTGGTGGTAAGAAGTGAAGAAAAGTAAAATAGAAGAATCTTCAAATGTTTAGAAAACATATTTAAGAGCTTTACTGTCTTCTTTCTTTTGATGGTATATATTTATGTTTTTTCTTTTAAATCCTTTATAGTTTGTCCTTTATATTTGATACCTTTTCTTTTCTGTTGAAGCAAGTTATGAAAATAAAAGGAAGCATATCTCATATCTTTCATTTTTGTTTCATTTAATTTTTATTCATTGTATTTTATTTCTTTTATATTTTATTTTCAGTTTTAAATTATGTAGTTTAATAACTGCATTTATATTTTACTTTTTTAGCCTTATAAATTGCATCTGTTAGATAGTGGCCCTTCATCAGATGTAACCGTCAACAAAGAAGATGCTCTTAAATATTATAGAGATATGATGATAGTTAGAAGAATGGAAACTGCAGCTATTAGCTTATATAAAGAAAAAATAATTAGAGGATTTTGCCATTCATATTCTGGTCAAGTAAGTTTTCTTTTGGTATTTTTATGAAGAATATACTCAAAAACTGCCTGTTTCTGTTAAAAATTTAGTTTTTGGATTACAGTTGACTCTGCTTAATGTGATTGCGGTTAATGTTAGCATTCACTTTATATTATCAAAAACCTCTGGTCCCGAACCAACGTATTCAAATGTACACGAAATTATTCGTTTAGTGTGATCACTACATCGTTTAATGTTATCAGTTTTGAAGTAGAGGATTGACCGATCCCTCATTTTCAACCAGCGTTACTGATTGATGTTCGTAGAATTTCTCGCTCGACTTGTGAGGAAACATCTGGGGGCCACTTTCCCCATACATCCCAAGAATTTGGGGGTTTATTTTTCATGACCTCTCTTTGAAGGCCGTTCATTTAGCGGGCATGGACGTGACCATCGGTAAATGTCATTGAACCTCCTGAAGGTACGCAAAAGGAAGAGTATGAAGAATGGATGTCCATTGACGAGGACATTCCAGTGCCTGCCACACTAACAGACTTGGAAATTATCCAAGCAAGACCAAGCAATAAAAGTTAACGATTCTGACGGGGTTGAATGTGTTGAAGAAAACCTTTGAACGAATGTCAAAATGAGGCAAGTCCTTGATATTTTTAAACGCGTCATGCAGCATTGTTCAACGTATTTTAAAAAACAATACGAGAACGAACAATATAAATGAACTCTTAAGGAATAATTGTCGTCAAGCAACAATTAATGAATTTTTTAATTGTTATCTTTGAAATAAATTATAGATAACCCTGAGGTAAGTGTTTCATTTTATTTCTTTTCCCTTAAAGTGATAGAAATATAGTTGATTTTACCCAATTCGGTTATTGTTATAAATAGATTAATGTTATAAAGCGGAGTCTACTGTATAAAATAATCTGTTCTTTTAAAATAAAATTTTTAAAAAAAGCATCCAGATTTATTTACTCAATGCTTAGCCAAAGAAAAAGAAAAGGCTAAGCATTGAATTATGATGACCTGAAGGTTGGCTTTTGTGTCAGACCCTGTAATTATAGTTTGGAAGTGAAAATTGATTGTCATCCTATGGGAATGATTATGGAAGTTGTCGTCCTTGAATGATTTTTTCCCAATTCCTACTATTAGTTCACACTCTCCCTATATATATCTAGTTCACAAATTTTGCAATCGATTTTAAACTAACTTCCCGATGAGCTGGAGACTTTAAACTTTAAACATAGCTCAGAACTAGACGACAATGCAATATTAATTCGCTTTCTTGTCTGTCTGTCTGTTCGTCTGTCATTTCATATTTTGCATGACGCATGCGCAGTACGTTTTTTCATTATATCTCAAAAACTATTAACATTACAGACTTGGTTCTTGGGTATATGATTGACCCATGGGATCATCGAAGCACCCCCATATTTTAGACATATCTTTGCGCATGCGCAGTACGTTTTTTATTGTATCTCGAAAACTATTAATATTACAGACTTGGTTCTTGGGTGTATGGATGACCCATGGGATCGTCGAAGCACCTCCATATTTCAGCCATATTATATTACATTTTTCATTATATCTCGAATCACCTAAGTAGGAATTGGCTTAAAATTTTTTTTTATATTACTTGTTTTCAAATTAGCTTCCTTAATTTTTTTCTATCTAATTTGAAGGATTTTCCTGTTTTTTCTTTTTATCTTACTAAAAATATTACTATCAACCAATGCCATTTTCTCATTTAAGTGTCATTCCCATCAAGACTGAAATGTTATATTTGTATTTAAAAGAATTATCAAAAACATATTTCATGTTCTTCTATTGATTATTTTTTTTATCCGAAAAGAAAAGGAGATGCTTCAACTTCCTTTCATTAATGCTGATATTGATTGATCGTTCCAAGTTATCTGTTGAGTGCATATGATGTTAATGGAGCAGATGGATTTATGTTCTTTTGGACATGTTCTGTGTTTGTTAATGTGGAGCTACTTAATCTCTCTATGCAATAAAATTAATTACTAGTTTGTGGTTGTATTGTACCGAAAAGTTACTTGGATCTCTTGATTTATAACAGATTGGGAATCAGCTGGCTAAAATTTTAAACTGTCTCCTTTCCAAGTTTACCATTTTTTTCTAAGTTTTCTTTTCTTTTCTTTTTTAAAAAAATATAACAGTCCTTCTTAAGTACACTGAACTATTTCTCTCTGCAATAGAAATTTCCTCTTCACAGGATGAGCATGTATTATTATTTTAAAAAGACTTGTTATATTTCGAGTAAGTTATTATTATCCTTCATTACCTGAAGTCGCGTGGTTTTGGTATATATGCATGATGTATGCGAAGGTTCGAATGAATGGCCAAAGTTTCTGTTTCTCAGTAGAGGAATGGAATCTACTCACTCACTTAACAAATGTGCCTCTTCCATTTAGGCAATTTACCCTTTTAAAAGTATTATCTTTTGAAAAAAGAAATGAAATTCCATGTTTGAACTTTTGTTTAATTTCTAAAATTTCTTCTGTTTTAAAATTTCCCCTTGAATTTTCCATCTATGAATATTCATAACATAAAAAGTTTCGTTTAGTTCAAAATGTGAAAAGGGAGCGAGGTACTTAGTGATATAAATAATTTGTATATTATCCATATTTGAATTTGAACATGCACTGCTTGACAACTGCTATAGGACAACTAATAATTGTAAAACTGCATTTATGACAGTTGACAATTACTGGATAAATAAATAACCGCAGTGAGCATTCTAGGAAAAGACCTGTTAACTGTATAAAATGCAGTGCACCGGAGTTATTAATTTAATTTGAATTTCAAAGAGTGCAGTTCAACTAGAGAATCATGTTGGCATTAATAGACAGTTATACAAATTTTTCATTTTTTAAATGTAGATATAGATTGATTGTTTATATAGATATTGATATAGATTGATTGTTCCAAGTTATCAGTTGAGTGCGTATGATGTTAATGGAGCGGATGAATGCATTAATTCAGAGCATCAGTATAACTGAAGTTGTCAGGTAGTATTGTTTCTAGATCATATCCATCTTTATTTAATGAATGGATCGTGCCCTCTCCCTCTTTGATGATGATTATGATGAGGCTGTTTGAGATGTATGCTCGCTCGTTGGCTGCTTTATCTCAAATTATCCTTAGTTCAAAATTCGGATAACAACAAAACTTAGAAAAATTGAAAAAGTAGATGAAAAGTTAAGAAAACACGGTTTGAATCAAAGATTATCGTGGATATGACGTAAAAATTTTTGAATGGCAAAAACCTTCTTTTTGGAATGAATAGAGAAATCGAAAATCCATGGAAAAGAAAGTGAGAGGCAGCCCATCTTCGCATGAAAAAAATTTCGTTGATGTTCAAAGCGTTGACATTGAAGAAGCAAATTCTCCAGGGTTTCTTCAACTTTGCATAAGGTGCATAATGATGTAGATACGAGTTGGAATCTGAAAAGTTTAGCACTGGTTGGATACGTTTTAGTACGGAACCGAGAAATAAGGACATCATTCTTGCGATTAGAAGGGAATATTCGGAGATGAGGCCGGTTTTTCCTCTTTCTTTTCTGTGGTGCAGTAGGTCTAGACTGTCAGTTCATGGATAACAATGTAACAATACACACTCGCATAGAACAACTGAAGGGGGGGGGGATATTAAGTATATAACATTGCCATGTTCCCTGGACTTAAATCCATATATAGGGCATGTGAAATGCACTCATCAGATGTGCTATTCAAAGAATATGTCTTCTTTGAACTCAAAATCACTTTAAGAGATGAACTGGACAAAATAACCCAAGCTCTTCTCAACAGTTTAGTGCAGACCATACGTAACCATGTCTGAAGAAGTTACATTCGTTACGGAGGAATTTGTATCTGTCTTTATTTTGTCAAGAAGGAGCAATTTATTTGTTAATGTACAAAATTGCTTTACAGGATGTATTTTTCTTTTTCATTATGCAAAATTTGTGCTAATTAGTATAGTAAAAAAATAACAATACCTATGCTAAGCATATGCCAAATTTTGTTTCTTCAATCAACATCTGTCCTAAATTATTGCAAGTGTGTTCCTTTGCAGTTGGTCCAACATTGTATTATAATACTTTACATACGATTTAAAATTATAGCATATTCGTTGTTCCTAGGAAGCTTGTGCTGTAGGAATGGAAGCAGCTATCCGTAAAAGTGATACTGTGATAACATCATACAGAGCTCATGGATGGACGCACCTAAAAGGTGTGAGTGTCAAAAGTGTTCTTTCTGAATTGACAGGTAATTTTAATTTTATTTTATGTATAAATGAGGTTTCATAATCATTGCAATTAGTTTAAAGGAATATTCTAAATTTATGGAATTTGTGTATGTGTATATGGAATGAGTAGAGCTGTATAGTATGATTTTTGTCAGGTCATTCCGTACTGGATGACCCAAAAATGATATTTATAATATAGTTTACATTTGTAAAAGATGAAAACATCTGTGGCATAATTCCTAATGGAATGTTATATATATATTGTTTTTATTAATTTATTTTTAAAATTGGTTAATAAAAGAAATTCAGTTTTTTTCTAGCGCTTATTCTCTTATCTCCATTTCTCTTTTTCTTTCAGATTAGATTAACACAATCAAGAACTTTAAACTGAAATTTTCTTTAAGTATTCTAAAGCAATTGTTACATTTATTTCAAATTTGAGAAAGACTAAAGGAATTGCTGTTTCCTTTTAAAAACTGGAAAACTGAGAGGAAAATTCCTATGAAAGATTGATAATTGCTTTCTGCTAATCTTTCTGGTTGATTTTTCAACATTTTTAGAAGGAAATTGATGTGTAAAAAAACTATTATTATTCGGTTTGTGAGAAGATAGTCTCACATACATACACATCAGATTTTAATAGTGTAGATTTTTTCTTCCTCATATTCCTGAGAAGGGGGTCACATTTTTTTTTTCAGCAGAAAATGGGGAAAAGCTTAAAAGTCCCTGGTATAGAGTCATTGTAAAACAAGTAGTCCTACCAAAAAGACTTTTGTTCATTATGTACATCAGAATCTCTCTTAACCAGCAATAACAGAACTTTACCAAAATTGAATAAGAGATTTTTTTATGAATAATTGAATATATGTTTCTATAAGTTACCTGTTCAGGAGTTGTGATGATATTTATAGAAATTGCAGCATAAAAATTCTTCATTCGTGTTTTTGACCTCAATTGAATAAATAATATCGAAAATTGTACAGATTATTTAAAATTAACATACATGTTATGACATGAACGTTATGCATTTCTTAGTATGATGACAACATAACTGTGAATGTGCCTGCTTACAATATTGTCACAAGAGTTTTAAAAATTCCCTATTAATTCACTCAATAAAACATGCGTTGACATAGGTGAACAGTGCTCAACAAATTATATGGAAGTCTACAATTCTTCATATGCTTCCTTCCATGTAGGAATGGGGAAAACCAACCGGCTTTAACCAAAAACCGTTTTTTTTGTTTCGATTAACCAGTTTTTTTTGTTATTTTTTTTGTTTCAGTTATAACTGGCTATTTTTTTAAAATCCAATAACCGGGCAAAAAAAAAAAAAAACGGATCGGAAAATAGGATCGATTTTAGGTTCGATTAGACTAAAATTTACCAAGTTATGAAGCTTCGAATTTCATCATCTTAGGCCAATCAACGACAACCGCTTCTGTTGGTTGGCGGATTACTGAAAGAGTCTTTGTGAATAGGTAAATATTGACCAATGGATTGATTTCCTGTGAAAACAATATTAATAACAAATTTTGTCTACAAACAGTGTTTTTTTTTATCAAAAAGTGAAAACCGGTTATTTTGAGCAGGTGTAACCGTCAGGTTAAACTGGAGATGAAAAACACCCGAATAAACGAAAACCGGTTATTTTCACAATAACCGCCATCCCTACTTCCATGTAATTTTCTTGGTCTGCATGTTGTCTTCATCTTCTTCCTTTCCCAGTACATGTCTGATTATTTCATTGCCATCAAGAGAGAGTACGATGGCACCAAAATTGATCACATCCACTCGGTAGTGTAGTCACCAAATAAGTAGTGCCTGGACACTCTAAAAGCGGTGTTGGAACGCTCTAAAGTGGGTGACAAAAATCACGCTGTTTTAAAAACGTTTTCACAATTTTTCTTATTTATTTCTTGTAAAACCACCGGGAGTGTTCTCCCCTAAAATTTCTTGTATACTTCCCAAAAGGGGTGCCGTTTCTCCTTCTCCCGCGTGGCTAAAAACATTCGAACGTACTGTTATCCATAATCCAATGACTATCAGAAGGTTTTTCATTATAGTGATTGAAAAATATCTAGGTAAAGAATCGCACACTGCTAGGTTTCACTCTTGCCGTCTCAAGGACAAACTGACGTAATTCGCTCCTTTAGCGTGCACAGAAGATTGCTTCCAGTATGCATGCGCGTGGAGATAACAGATTGGTTTCAATAGTAAATTATACAAACCGACAGACAGTCAACCCTTTGACGGATTTGGCCCAAAATTTTATATGTACCTACATTCATGACGTAATGAAGTCACTTCCTGTTGAAAAATATAAAAGGCAAGCTCTCAAGCCAAGAAGAGTCAGTTGGAATTTGATCAGCAAGCAAACTGGTGAGCTAACAAGAAACCTTTGAGCGTTGTATTGAGATTTATGGGTAGTCTCTGTTGTGAATTTTTACTAGTGCTGTGTTAATACTTGTGCTACGTTTCTTTGCTTGGTATATTTGTAAAATAAAGAGCTTTATTTTTTAAATCCTGCTTATTGAACTGCATTCACATACACCCACAAGTAGATTTTGTCACAGCAGTAATACATCTGTTTTTGCTGACTTCAATTATTGTCGGTTTCGGTTTTCGCCACATTTTTCTGTAAAAAATCTGTCTTGATTTTCGTCGTTTACCTCGGATTTTGTCAATGTGCCCAAGTGACCTTGTTGCTAATTTTGTAAAAATAAGTAGTGAAGGTGCGTTTTCGGACAAGTCTGAGGCTGAAAATTTGTGTCCGAATCCAAAGATTGCGTAGGGGCTGAAGGATTCACCCCCTCCCAACAAATCTTGAACTGTGATGAAACTGGCCTCTTTTGGAAGAAAATGCCAAAGTGGACATTCATCGCACAGGAAGAAAAGGCACCGCAAGGATACAAGCCTATTTAAAATGGTCTAACTCTTTTATTGTGTGGTAATGCTAGTGGTGATTATAAAGTGAAGCCCTTACTGGTGTATCATTTAGAAACTCCTCGAGTGTTTAGCAGGTTTATATTCATTTTATATTAGTTTCCTATTGTTTTTAGTATTAAAAACTATACTTATTCTCTCAGTGGCGAATCCGGGGGGCTATCGGGCTGCAGCCCCCCCAGAGCTAAGTCAGAATTCTTGATTTTATTTAAAATCACTATAACTGTTTGTTATTAATTTCTATTTTTTAAAAAAATAATAGAAACGTGACAATATTGCTCTCTGGCTTGACAGGTTCGAAAATTTTCCTACTTTTCTAGTCATTCCACTTGTACTTGTAGCGTTGACGCGGTCGAAGACATTTTTTTGTCTAGTTATTTCATTGTATTTTTTATTAAATTATCGAAAGTATTGTATTGGTTTTTTTTATGATTCTTATTGTCAGGCAAGTAAAGTTTATAAAGTTAAAGTGTTTTGGTTTACATAAGCCATGAAGTTTGACATTCGTCATGGCTATAAAAAATTTTTATGACATCATCCCCCCCCCCAGACCCGAATTCTGGATTCGCCACTGTATTCTCTATAAAATGTGTTTTAGGTATATATTTTGGAGTATCTAGAGCGAATTAATTGGATTTACATAGATTCATATGGAAATAATTGCCTCGGTTTTTGTCGGTTTCAGGTGTCGCTGAATGTTTTCGCATGGATTATCAATGAAAACTGAAATAACACTGTATTTTCATGGAAAAATGCCACTATAAACGCATTGAACAATTCTGTATTGTTGAGCGGGGAGAAATATTCTTTTGAGAATATTCTTAAGAATCACTAAGAAATTGCAAAGGAAACAGCGGAAATCAGTAACATTCATGAATCCTCCCATCAAAATTGTTTCAAAAATACATATATGAAGCATGATATCTAATAAAAGAGTTTGTTACAATGTTAGTTTGTGGTAATGCTTGTGAACTTATTTTTATTATTTCAAATTAACAGTTTTGGAAAACCTTGTTAAAAGAAAAGAAGTTCTGAATTAAAATTTATTCTCTGTTATCTGAGGTTTTGATTTTCGAAGATGATTATGGTCTTATTCAGCTCGGATAATCAAGGTTCTACTGTATTTTATTTAAAATATATTTTATATACGTATTTTTTAACTAATTAAGTTTTTTAATTAAGTAACTTTGTGCAACTCTCTTAAATATAGTGTTACAAACATGGAAAGTCGCTTCCCAGCAATGCAAGTCTTTTACAAGGTTAAGCATGGAGTGACCTCAGCGACTGTTATGACACCCCTGACCTTGGCGACAAACTTGGCGACCATTTTGGCGATTTCGCGACAAATTTGCCGACAAATTTGGCGACCTTGGCGACAAATAGATGATGATAGAAAACACCATGTGGCGTCACGGCCTGTCGGAGAGAATATTTAAGTACTGCGCCTAGAACAGAGGAGCTTCTTGATCGACTGGTTGATCGCTTTGAAGAGCGAACTTCTTTGGAGTTCTATCCGCTGTGTGAGCTAATCAGCTGGTGAGCTGAGCTGTAATTGTCGTTACTAGTTATTTGCTGACTGTTTGTGTTGTTAAATATCAAAGTGCTGAACTGTCATTACCTGTGAATTGTTGTCTATTTACATTGGTAATCTGTGCAAGAACTATTGCTTCCTGTACCTGTGCTACGGGTTTTCCTGCATATTTGTAAATAAACCTTCATTCTCCATTATCCTGCGTGTTGGACTGTTTACATCATACACCCACAGGAAGACCTTCTGCAACAATAGATTATTCAATAGTAGAATAGTTAATAAGCGTAAACCAGCATGGAAACGTTTGAAAAACTTTACAGAATATGTACTAAATCTTTTTTAAATCATGCATTAGCTGATTCAAAATCGTGAATTATTTCTTTTTTTATTCTTAAGATGCCAAAAATTCTCAAAAGAAGCTTATTTATATCATTAAGGACTTACTTCTTTCTAGGTTGATGGAATGGATGTGTTAGCTGTCAGAGAAGCAACAAGATTCGCTTCCGAGCTCTGCCGTGCTGGAAAAGGTCCTCTAGTTATGGAAGTTGCGACATATCGCTATCATGGTCACAGTGTGAGTGATCCAGGAACAATCTATCTTTCTTTCATTATTAAACACATAATGTTATAATTTAAAAAATAATTTTTTAAAAATTGTATAACTTGGAATATTCCTAAAGAAATTTCTATTCTAAGAAAAAATATAACTAATAAATAGCATTTTAAATGTGACTTGATTATCTAATAAAGTGCATGGGGAAACCTGAGCCCACTCTTATTTATGTTTAAGTTATGATTTCTTAAGTTTTTTCAGGTTTTTCTAAAAAAAATTATTTCGCCTTTCACTGAGTTGAATGTTTTTTTTTTGGATAGATTTTTTTTCGATAAACAAATATGTTTTATATCACTAAATGACTTCCAAAAAATTATGCATCACATAAATCGGATACAGAGAACCCCCACAAAATAAATTCTTAGATACATACACCAAAAAATTAGCAGCAATAACATTTTCGCTTCTAACTTATTTTGAAACACTGAAATTTAATGAACTCACTATCCTCTAATTAACACAATGGGAAATTATGTTGCTCATGACTAGTTTGAACATTATTTTTAGCTATACATTTTTTATATATAAACTACACTTTTTTCTCAATGTTCTTCTTTGGGCTTGAAGATAGTAATTTTCTCTATGAGTTTAAAAGAAGATTATTTTTAAACTCTTAAATTTAATGAATTCACTATCCCCCAAATAGAAAAATGGGAAATTGTGTGTGAACAGCAATGTCCAGTTTGAACATTATTTTTAGCTATACTTTTTTATATGTATTAACTGCACATTTTTCAAAATGTGTTTCTTTGGGCTTGAAGATAGTAATTTTTTTCCTACAAGTTTAAAAGAAGATGCAAGAAAATATATGCAAGGTGATTTGCTACAAGTGCGACAAACTTGCAAGGGGTGTAGGGGGCACCAGGAATGGCGCCCGTGTAGCCCCGCCCGGGGGGGGGGGCACGGTCTCCCCGACAGGGGGCACGACCTGCTGTACGGCGGGATGAGTGTAATGAAATGGTCTCAAATTTTAGCCAGATTATTATTTATCAACTACAGTTGAATAACCCATACAAAAATTTTCCCCAATGGGGGGCACAGCATCCCCGACGGGGGGCCTTAGCCCCCCTGGTGTCACCCTTGGGAAGCACAAAGACGAATCGGAATCGCATAAAATTGCAGGGTCCGAAATGCCTTCATCATGTGGTAGAAGGCGTTGAACGGAAGGTCGTGTGAACAGCAATCCCACTGGAAGTCAGCATTTGCAAACTGTCTCCTAGGCAGTAGGATGAGTATTCAAACGTTGAACTGGCTGACATGCACCTTGCATATGGAGCTGGGGATTGTAACAAGCTCGCCGCTATGCGCTTGTTCAAGGAATGTTTCCCGTGAAGCACATGCTCCTCTGTCGTTGTGCCCCTCAGCATGGTTTCAGCATGATGGGGCTCCCCACATTACACCAATGACATCCGCCAACACCTAAATGTTACATTTGGGCAGTATTCGATTGGTCGTGGTTGTCCAGTTCATTGACCTGCTAGATCGCAGGACCTATCATGCCTGGACTTCTGCTGGGGTCAAATGAAGACATTAGTGTACAAGGCCCCATTGATTCAGTTGAAGACCTCATTGCTCGCATCTTCGTGGCTGCCAGGGAGATGTGCGATACACCAGGAATCTTTTAGAACATTAGGAATTCCATGCAGCGCTGCTGTGAAGCCTGTATGACTGTGCAGCAGAAAATAGACTTGCCTCCAAACCGTGGGATACGCAATCAAAGGGTTAATGAAGTTATAATCTTTCTCATTGAAGAAGTTTTCAGATGTTGTTATCGATTTAAAGTGCAGTTTGAAGTGTGTAGTTGGATGAATGAATGAAATTCTTTTCTAGAGCATTTATACATTTATTACTAATTAAAGACGTCTCTGTCTTAAATAAAAGGTTTAAAGAAGCTTACTTAATATTGTATAGGAACAGAAAGTAAAGGAATGATCTCTGTCTCTATTTATATATATTCTAAATCAAGTATCTCAATCCTATCTAATGTCCTATTTATTTATTTTAGTTATCGAACCCGTGAAGAAGTACAAGAAGTCAGACAAACTCGAGATCCAATCACTTCTTTCAGAGAAAAAATCATCAATGCTAATTTAGTTACAGCTGATGAGTTGAAGGTAACAAATCATTATTATATATATCTATGAATTTTTATATCCAATTCTTATAAAAAATTTATAATTTTCTTAGATAAAAATACTTTTAACTCCTGATGAGTTGTTCTATCTATATATCAATGAAAAGTTTTTAATACTGGAAACTGTGAACTTGGTGGTGTGAATGTATTTATAAAATACCATTGATTGGTTGTGATATTTCTTTCAAGACTTGGTTTAAGGATTTCTCTTTTACTGCTCTATCTTAAAAACATTTGCTTTGTTCAAAAAATCCTTTTCTTGGATTCTTTTCTTCAAAAATGAATGAATGTTAGATCTTTCACTGATATAGACTACAGTTGGATTGCAAAATGACATCATAAAAGTTTATTTTCATTTGGTAAGTCAAAGTGGAAAGTTGAATAATCATTAATTGTCATAAAACGATTTTGTGATATTCTGAATTTGATTTAGTGAGCCAAAAAATGGGCAACTTCCCTCTGAGTGTAATGAGTCTCAGTATTATGATCTTGCCTACTTTAATAGTTATGGTTTTCTTATTCCTTTTCAAATTCTTTTAAAATCAAACCTACATATCAGACAGCAAGGGAAAGACATTTAGGTCTCAAGAAATGTAACGTTCAACATATTGTGTGCTATGCTGTCTTTTAATTGATTGGAAATTGCATCCTGTATTGTGTTAATGTAAATTTCAAGGAGTTTATTTAGTTAAATTTTGGAAACTATATTTAGATAGTAGTCAAATTATAGTTTTTTTGTATCTAGAATAGTGCTTGGATACATGTAAATAATTTTGTAAAAATTTTGCTATGGTGATCCGCATCTTATGTAACATATTCTGTGTTGAAGGACATGATTAGAGGACCACTCGTAATATAGAACAGAAAATTGTGGACTAGTGAGTTACAGTTTAAGAAAAAAGAAAGAAAAAAATAGGTCTTTAGGTTTTTCCTGTCAGATGGTGGATGTAGGTTGTTGACTCTGTATACTTGCGACTTCCAGAGTGGCACTTTTTAAATTTTTAGTGAACGCGTTCTCGTATTCTTGATTCATGATATAGAGTCTTTGATGGTCATAATTAAGTCTTTATAGAGCATTTTTTTTTGCTGGTCAGATTTTTTTTGTTTTCTTCCGTATGCTTCGGAAGGTCGGAATTTCTACCTGGTCTAGGTCTCAAGAAATCTGTTAAGATAATTAATCTTTCTTTCCTCTGGTATTTTGCCACTCCATAGTTACACACTGTTTCATCCACCTAAATTAGATGTAAAAATTAGCTCTGAATCATTTTTAGTTATGAATATGACTGAGAGTAGTTCCCATTTAAATTATTCTACCTTATCTTCTATTAATGAGACATAAAAAAAAATCTAGTTATGTTTTTCATCGCCCCCCTAATTTTAGTAATATTCCATTCATTCGCGCATTCATTATCTTTAAGTTTGGTTGCTGAATAAGTCTTTATTTGTTCTAGATTGCACTTTACTTTTCGAAATTTGAATTTCTGCATTCTCATGATGATTTTTTTCCCTCTAAAAAATCGACCAAGAAATTCGAAAAGAAGTGGAAGAGGCTGTAACTGTTGCTAAAACTGCCAGCGAAATTTCTGTTGATGAATTATATGCTGATATTTATGTAGAGCCAATTTATACAAAAATCCGAGGTGTTACTCCATTTACTGAGCACACACACAAAAGACTAGCTACACCTCAAAACCTATAATAATTAAATTTTATACCTTTTTTGCAATAAATTGCGTGCATAAGTAGCCAAAACGAACTATTTAGGACACTTGTATGCATTATTTTTAGATTATTGTTACTGTATAATATATCTGTTTCTTGGTGTTTATAAATTATGTAAGGTAGCTTAACTGTGCTTCTTTAACATATCTGTGAACATTCAGGTAATTGGTTTATCTTTAGATGTACTTAGTTACCTATACTTTCTTCCGTCTTGATAATTATTCAGAGGAATAAACTGCTAGGAATGATTTTTAAACATTTTCTGTATGTCATTAGCAATATAAATGAATCTTTTTGATAGAGGTTTTAAAATATTTCTATTCATGCAGTTTATTTTTAAGATATTTTTAGGCAATCCTTAGTAATACATTTTGTAAGTTTTCTAGACAAACTCTGAAAGCACAACTGTTTCCCAATTCTTATACGATGGTGTTCACAGTACATTTATTTTTACTAACTGGGGGAAAAATGTTGCATATTAAGAAAAATCATAATTTTATAGAATAATGT